>KV751351.1:815302-838941 GCA_001698575.1 Mola mola | reverse complement strand
GATTAAACTCAACTGTATTCAAACTGTATTCTTTGCAGGAAAAGACTTTCTGTTTATTGGTCTGTAAATAAAAGATTTGTGACTGACGAGGCACTTTGGCACATGAGCGCAGGAGATGTAAAAATCAATCAATGTCTCAATATCTTTGTCTTAAACAGCAAGTCAATGCTTTGATTAGTAAATTAATACCTTCAAGAAATTATGCTGCACATACAAACTCACGGCACTGTGAGGGGCTTTGGGTGAAAGCGTCCACTAAACACAGGAACTTAAAAAACAACAGCGAGAAACTACTGTAGCACAACACGACACTAGTGGCAAGGATACATCAGCTCTGAGTGCAGGTTTTCTGTCATTTCCTAATGTGCTGCGCTGTGCTGTCCTCCTGAGCCTGTTCTGCCTTGTGCACCGCACTAAAACGTCATTCCACCAGCGAGCGCTTTGACGAAAGCATGGCTTTACCTCTCGGATGGTGTCATTTGAATACTTTTAGATGCCTGATGATGTGAGACTCTCTGGAGTTCCACAGTAAAAAGTCCGATTTCGTCTGGCGACCTTCAGTTTGGGGACTGCTGCTCGCTGGAAATAAAGTGGTTGGGGTCTCTTGGGTCCTCAGGACATGGGATGAAATCTACAGATTTGGGCTCCAGTTCCCTTTTATTTAAAAAGGTCAGTACAATACTGCGTTTGTCAAAAGAAGGAAGCCATGATCTAGAAACCAAGAGTAAATATTTACACAGTCCGTTGGTTTCTGTTCAGCGTTCACGTTGACATACTCTGTACTTACGGCTCACTGTAGAAAAACGCTTCACTTGAAGATAAAACATTTAAACAATTTAAATTGTTTTTTGTTTTTTTTTTTACAAGCAAGGCGAACTTTGGG
The DNA here is from genome assembly GCA_001698575.1 of Mola mola. NCBI lineage: Eukaryota > Metazoa > Chordata > Actinopteri > Tetraodontiformes > Molidae > Mola > Mola mola. The sequence continues at coordinate 838,058 of KV751351.1, read as the reverse complement.
CTTTTATTAAACTTTGGACTGTTACGGGTTCAGATCCAGTCAGGCAACCTGTTTGGCACTTTGAAGCACATTTACTTTACACACCAGCAGCCAAAAATGACCCCTACATTTGAGCTTTACTCACACGTTTTTGTTTTTTAACAAGTATTACTGATTACGGCCCAACTCTGCATTATTTACAACTGGTGCTAAATTTTAAATATCCCTTCTCGGTTAAGCAGATTTTGAGATGTATAACACAATAAAGTGCGTCTTTAATAATAAAATGTCAAATGTCAAGTTTTAAAAGTGTGAAAGCCATCTGCGCACCTTTAATAAATCTCCAGTAAACAGAAGAAACACGTTATTTTGTAAAGGCCGAGCGGCTTAATTTGGGTGTGATGGGCCACTTTGGTCTGTACTGGTTGGTCTGGGTCGAATAAGCGGATCGGCACCTGGAAGTTGACTCCGGCCGGTCACATGCTCAGGTGGGGAGGCTGATGTTGGCGTTCTCCGCCATCGGGCTGGACATGCGTATCTGCGAGCTGCTCTTGCTGAGGATCGACAGCTGAGTCCCGCCGTTCACCCCGCTGCTGGCCAACGAAGGGTGCCTTTGCTGCTTCAGGTCCACAGCAAAGTATCGGTTCACCGTCCAGCTGCGCCATTTCCTCTTGATCTCCGACTGCACCTTCAGGGAGAAACTTCACAAGGTCATTTTTAATGTACTTTGAGCTGCACCGGTTGCAAGAGAAAAGGCACAGTTCACTTACGTGGGTCACACTTTAAGGCCTTTTTTAAACATATTATAACAAATTTAGAGAGTCTATCCTAAAATGTGTTAACAACAACAACAAAAAAAAGGTGTTAATAACTTTTCTGAAACTTTTTTTTTTTTTAATGAAAGGACCAAAATGAGTATGTCAATAACCAGGGACCAAGGCTTACCTCCCCATTTAGGAAACAGTAAAGGACGGCTACAACAAAACCCTGGACAGGAGAATGGAGAAAAAGAGAAGAAAGAAGAAAAAACAGCTTGAGATGAAAACATGCTTGGATTTTTAAAAATAACTACATCCTGATCAGCAAAGGTTATGTACATGTGGAGTTAAAAAGGTGAGTGCTGAGATTTCAGTATGCGGCAATCTCATGTCTACATGCCAATATTTTGTTGTTTGCATTGTGTTATTCTTTATTATTTTTTATTCTTTCCTGTAAAGCACTCTGTACTCTGCCTGAGTGCTTTACAAAGTTTTATTCTCATTATACTGGAAAATATATAGGGACTATATCAGAGTGACAGGCCATTATTATTTGTTGAAGTCGTATGTCTTGTGCTATAAAAATGTATATTTGATTTTACATTAAACTGTATTATTTGGTAGCTTAATGTTTGAGGATTTTACATACATGTTACATCAAAAATGGAAACATAATTGAATTTTAGCACTCACACAGAGTAAACTATGGCTGTGTACTAAAGGGTGGAGTCATTACTGATTAGTGAATAATCAATTGATCTGTATGTCAGCTCTTTTTAAATTACTTAACAGCTGCATGGTTCATACTTCAATGTAGCTATGTTCCTGTTATTTGAATATTTGGCATAATTTTGAATAATTGCTCAACTGACATGAATATTGAATGGTATCATTTTGAATAATCGTACAGTCGTATCGTTGTTTGTAGTGTCCCTAAACACATCCTGAGCTGCTGCATGGCGCAACTGCTTCCTGTAAACGCTTCCTGGAATTAAAAAAAAAAAAAAACCTCTCATTTAGCGACGACAGCTGTAAAAGCACACCTGGAAGGATCCCAGTCCCAGTTCAAAGACCAGTCGCTCCTTCTTGCTGACGTCTTCAGGTGAGAAGGCGAAGACGGTGTAGTGAATACCAAACAGGGGAATGAGCAGAAGGGTGGAGCGTGCCAGACGCCTGCTCACACACACACACGCACACACACACACGGTTTAATAAGGTCAAAATGTAAGTCAAACACAAATCAAAGTCATGTTAAACGGCTTTTGGTCGGCTGGACATGATGCAAGAACGGAGCTAACGGTTCAGTATCAAGACACATGTTCTGACCACTGGTGCTGCAAACTCCTCATTCGAGTTTACATTTTTGTAGTGCTGCAAATTAAAAGGATAATAATAATAATTCAAAAAACTCTGATAATCTCTTAATTACGTAATCTCACGCAAGTTAAACCAATTAAACAATTCGTATTGACAGAAATCATGGGTCTTGCGTATAATGAGGGAAGTTATTCATATTTACATCCACATGTAGCTGTGATGGATTAGAGGAGATTTTATGTCAATGAGGGCCCTCACTAGTATGTATGTGTGTATGTGAGTGTGTGTGTGTGTGTGTGTGTGTATATGTTCTTGTAGTTGATACGTAGTGAGAACCAATCCAAGTTTTAGACCAATTTTGAGGACATTTTTGGACAGTGAAGACATTTTGGCTGGTCGTCACTACTTTGCAGGGCTGTTTGAGTGTGAAGACTTGTTTTTTTGTTGTCTGGTTTGTAATCGGGATTTGGTTGGCTTCGATGGTCTGGATAAGGCCTGGTACACACCAACCGAAGGTTAAGAAGTAGCCTCAAGAGAAAGACAAGCTGTCATGGACATCAGGGCAAAAAAGTTGTACTGCAACACACTGCAAAGATGTCGGCAGAGTGCAAACTAGTACATTCAGACACAAACTCTGTAGGAGTGTGTCCCCATCACTCAGCAAGGGGAAGCAGAAGACATATCTGCATGGAAAAAACTGCGCAAACAAAACAGCTTCTGCTTATTAATGTGCGTATTATTATGCCTAAAAAGAACATGAAAAAGTTCTTGAGCTCGTGGCTGTGGAAGGAAGAGAAAGAGGCAGAGGCAAAAAATGAAAGAGCACTTAATGGGTGAAATCATGGATGGTGACAGACTTTAAGGGGCTTTGCCTTTTTGCCACTTCAACAGCCAATGAGAGCCATCTCAAGTTGTATCAGCACTGGGTCGGCTCGAAAAAATGCAGATTTGGAAACGTGCTGACGAGTGAGAGACAAAAGAGACGAAGGCTACACACACTCACAGACGTTCCAGACACCTGATCGTTGGCTTGGTGTGTACCGGCCTTAAGGGGCAAGCCAAGGCATTGTGTCAGTATCTTCGCACAGACAGAAGTACAGTGATGTCTGTGTGTCTGTTAGAAAGTACACTATACATTTGGGAGGCCAGACCATTAAAAATCTCAAAGAAAGCCTATTGTAAAACACACACAGACACGCACGCAGTTGACAAAAGACAGATAAACATGCATCCTCACGCACACAAATAGACACACAAGCACACACTTACAGTGTGATGGTGGATAATTCTGACATCCTGCACGAATGCTGAACTGCCTGTGTGGGCTCACTGAAGCATTTCTGAGCACAGCTGCTATACAGCACAAAGACAACACAACACAACAAAGACAGTGTCTTTAGGGACACACAGTCTCACACAGCGCACACGCACGCATCTTCACACTTGGTCACGCACGCACGCGTCTCAGCAGCAGATGACAATGACATTATCTGCAGGGCCTCAAAAGACACCGTCCTGCGGGAACAGAACAGGAGTCTGATGTCTGGCTACAGTACAACTCCATAATGAGACTTCAGCCTCCTGCCAACAGGTAATGCAGAGATTTCAATACATTCGGAAATATATCTCATATCTTCAGTGTCTCAGAGGTAATAAAAACATTTGAAAATAATAGTAGATATTCTATTGTAAAGATAAGACATAATGTCCAGTGTCCGTAGTTAATAAAGCAAAAAACAATAACAAAAGTGTCCATCATGTGTCAAATGTGTTAGATCAGAGCTGGCTTTATTCTAAATTTTCTTTTTAGACAACTAGAATTGCACACAGTGGAGTGCAAAGCTCTGTCGAGGCCAAAAAAGTATCCATAAATTGAAATTCCTGGATCTGCATCAAAATTGAATGTGTTTTCATTTGCTCCCCCTAAAACACTCCTTACAAACCAGCCAAAAAATTGAAAGGGATGAAAACATAACCTCCTTGATGGAGGTAACAAATCCCATGAAGATCCAAAAGTCATTCTTATTGTAAATCTTTAAAATCAGTCATAAATATTCATATAAAAAGTGACAAAAGGTGTATTGAGCTGCACAGTTCATCATATTGACAGAGGGAGTCTGGTTAATTTATATGTCCTTTAGAAAAAAAGGAGCTTGATGCCACAGAGGAACCTTGGGGGAGTGAGATCAAATCATTTTAAGTTTTGAAAGACACATGATTTGATTGATAATAAGAAAAATGTTGAATACTGTCAGCTTTGTTCTCGAAGAAACAGTCAATCACTTTTCTTCATGCTGCAGATTGCACTAGAGATCCTACAATCGTCATGATTCACTTCCCTGTATGCTGCATTTCTGTACGTAACACATTGGCACAGCTGTACAGGATGACAGTAACTTACAGGTAAATGCTGGATTCGTTCCCTCCAATGTCAGGAGACTGCAGTTTCTGCACCAGGATGATGATTATTCCAATGAACAGGACAAAGTTGATCTGAAAATTTAATTAAAAAAAAAAAACAAAAAACCCCAAAACCTTAAGGAAGCCGTCATCACGTTGCAATGCGTTAAGCAGTCACCGAGCAGGTGCAAAAACATTAATACGCAAGACAAAGTGAGCCAAGCATCTGTCATACCATGATGGAAGCCACAACTGGTCCTTTGATCACCCACCAGAGGGCAGTGTTCTCATTGGTGTCCCAGCATCTGGAGGAAGAGGAGGAAAACCGTGCATTCCAAAAATCTTTCCGTTTGCTCCATTTAACATTCTCTCCACAGATGGTAAAACATAAAGACGAAAGAGCAGGTCAATAAAGGAGCGGGACTCGGAGAGGAGTTTAAATAGAAGCAGCTCTGACGACAATAATCTTTTTCAATCACAAGGAACGGCACAAGCTAAAGCAAAGATGTTCTGATTTATTGAATGACTTTCAAGGCATTGTCAAAATCTTGTCCCTTTGTTCCCCCTAATGCCTTCTACATGTGCCCTTTTCTCATTAAGTTGCTCAGCAATAAGAGGACAGGGAGTTATCTTAACACAACTATTATTTGCATTTCGACATGCATCTCTCCTCTCTCTGTAGGTTAAAGCTATAGTTAGGTGCTCTACCCGTTGTCGTGGAAGTGGAGCCTCAGAACCGCCCAGACAGTCACACAGATGGTAGGAGTCCCTGTAATAACAGTAATCGTTGATACATCAGGGAAAATGTAGCTCAGATTTGGGTAATTACAGTACTTTTCATTAGTCTAAATAGGCTTTGGGAAATGTCAGATTTAACAACATATTCAGAATTGTGCTGTTTTATATTGATCAGATAAAGACAAATGTTACAGGCTTTTATCACGATCAGTCGAAGGAAAGTGCTAAAATGGCATTTCAGTTGTTTTCTACTGGGGTATCTCAACTCATTTATCTGTGGCAGAAATCTTTAGGGCCTTAGCAAATAAACAAAAAAAAAAATGTTTCAATGACACCTCAAACACAAACACAAACTTTGCTTTCTGCAACTGGGTCATAAGAAGCATACAATATGAACAGAGAGCTGCTACTTCCCATCATTAATCACTCAGGAAAAGACACTCACCCCATCCCACAATGGTGTACCAGTAGAAGTAGCGTCTCTCGGGAAAGAACGTCTCCACCAGCAGAGTGAAGAGATACAGGCCTTCAATGAACAGCCAGAAATAGTTGGACATGACACAGTAGTGGAAGAAAACCATCACCGCTTTACATGCCACCTGCAGGCGGGAAACCAGGGGGGAAGTGCATTAGTTGAGCAAAGGAAAGGAAGAATTCGGGGGCTTTGAATCTCTCTGGGTTTCTTATCATAAAACCCAACAGAAACAAAAGCCCATTGTTGAGCTTTAGGTGTCTTTGTAAATGTATGTAAAAGTAGCTTCAAAACGCACAATCCGTGTTTCATGGTGAGCCTCTCTTTTAAAAGCTCCAGGCAATAAATGTCAGGGAGACAAACGTTCCGTGTAAACACAGATCGTTGTCGTTGTTGTTGCATCACAGTCTGAGATAAATGGAACGCGCCACCAGCAGAGTTTGTCAATAATTGTCACTGAGAGAGAATAATGGGAGTGAATAACAGAACATTTTGTTATTCTTTATATTACATTCTACTATTGTGAACACTGGCTCTTTTTCAGTAGACTTGACGTTATTTAAGGTTTTTATTTTTCCAGTTTTCACCGATCTATATATTCATATTTTGAAAATAATACTGATGTAAACTTTGGAAAAAAAACAAAAAGAAAAACAAAACGTTAGCGTCTTCTTATTTCTAACAGAACGAACACTGGTTGGAGGGGCCCCCTCCCCAAATCTGTGTGGAAGAAATGCTTTCCCAGGCAGAAAACCAGCTACATGCCAGGTGCTCTGCTCTCTAATGACATCATGTTCATTAAAGCCTCTATATTGTGACTGGGGTCAACCAATTACAGTGCTGATCTGCTTCCTGATAGCATGATGCCACAGTGGTGCCATAGCAGAAATGGTCAAGCAGAAGCTCGGACAAAAAGGGCAACGTGCCCGTTGATATGTTAATGAAACGCTTGCACTGGTGTGGATGAAGTCATTTGTATACTTAATTAGGTTTATTTATCGTTGCTCCTGAACAAGAGGGACCAATTTGCTGTCAGTGGACAAAGCCTACGAGCTTGCATTTTTAATCAGGGGATATTAGACATCTGATAGTGTGTTTGCTTTTTGTAAAATTTGCATGTGATTGAAGCTCCTTCAAAGGTGCCTATCAAGCAGGGAAGTATGGAGAAGTGTTTGAAGCCATCTCTCTTTATATCTCAAACAGAGCGGATTTAATAAACCTCTCTGGAAGTGATTTAACCAATAATCTCCCTTTCTGCTAACAATCAGCAAACTTCTACCGCCAATTCAAAACCTGCCAGTGATCATTTTGACAGAATCAATTAGAATAACAGGCCTCACTTTTTGCAATTATCTGCTTCAAATTGAGCTAATGGAGCCATTACCCTTGTTAGTTAAAAATAACCCCCTTCTTTTGTTCACCAGTGAATAAACATGCAGTCGTGGTTTTAAATGTATATTTTCATGTGTTGTTACTTACGGTGTGCACAAAACAGTGGTCGCTGTCCTCCTGCGCGTACAGCACGCCGTCCTTGATGAAGACTGAGATGGCTCTCAGGATGAAGGACACAAACAGGTTCATGTGAATGAAGTTCCTGGTGCAGTGGAGCTTCCTGCAGAGAACAGATCTTGTTTTCACACTTTAAACTCATGGAGTAACATGGCTGGATATGTTATCCTTGAATAAACAGGTTACGAAACATATGTAATCATAGTAGTTAGATGTGGTATTTGCCATTATTTAGAGCATATTTTTGGTTGATATCTATTTATGTTTAGGGTCTATTATCTGCAGTGTTATTAATTATTAGTTCTAAAGCAGGTGGAGAATCAATTAACACTCAAACAATATATCTACCTACAACCGCATTGTATTGTGTTGGAAATTATTTATTGTTTATATACGGTCTAAATGGAGGAGCTTATGGTAAAAAAATTACCAAATAAATAATCTTTTGGGTTTCGTAACAGTAAACAGAAAATTGGATAGAGGAGATTACCAATACTGATTATCTAAGAAACCAGACTTTGGAGGCCAAGTTGTGACGCTCACCTGAATCTGCAGAGAATCACCATGGCTGTCGTCAGGGACACCAGCGATGTGCTGTAGCCAACCGTGTACAGGGCCTTGACGGAGGCGTAGTACATGTCCTAATGTTGGAGAAAGAGGGTCAGTCAGGACATACAGGTTTAGTGGTGTTGTCATAGAAGAAGCACACGTCCACATAATGGGGGAACGGCTCCGACCAGCCGTCCTCGGTACAGTTACGACTGATCTTCCCCATCTCTGGAAACACAAACACATGCCTGCGCTGACTCTGGCTGAACCGACTTGCATGAAATTACTGTTTAATAATAGAAATGACAGTTAATCACCAGCGTCGGGGCCCATGAAGTCATGAAAGAGCTCTGGACAGTTGACCACCACCGCCTCCCCGACACTGGCCGCCTGCCAGCAGGTCAGGTTATCCCACATCCACGGACACCCTGACCAACAGAAGAGGCAGATAAAAACACGACAAGGTGAGTCCAAAGCTTTTGTGCAATCAGAACGGTGATTTAACGCTACAGCACTAATTTAATTTTAGTTAACTTAATTAAACTGAAGTCAGGGTGCCTGAGTTGAACCTAATGCAGTTTACTTCCAGTGACATCTTGCCTTTTCAATAGAAATATGACACAAAGGCAACTATTAAATCCTACTACCTCTTTTGACCTATCTCAGCTCATTTTACCACTTTCTTTTTCACAACTTAATCTTGTAATAACAGCTACTTTGGAAACAAGCTGTGAACACTGCGCTGACACAATATCAGTAGCCTATTAGCAAACAGTTAATTGTTTGAGCCTTCTGGCCCCACTTATCACTGTAAGTTTAATTCAGACTTACTTTTAACTGCGTTTTTGGGCAGGTACAACTGAAGTCATATTCACCTGTCGTCACACTCTTTTACAGCTGCGCCTATCATTCTAAGGGTTACAGGGGATCAAACCCATTCTGTCATTTAGATAAGAGGACGTGTTGCCTGATTTGATCAGAATGAGACCAATTCTTAATCCAGTTTCATCTCCTGTCTTGTTTTGTTTTGATCTCCTTGTATTCGCCTGTGTCAGTCATTAACAGTCACTCAAAATCACACCCTGTCATTTCAGAACTGCTCAAACAGTTTTGATTCCCCTTTTTTTACCATGTTGTTTATGCTTGGCAGTTTTTATAGTGCTGCCGAGGCAATTCCGACTGTGAGTGTGCTCATTTGCATGCGTTTTCAATATGTGACTCCGGGTGCATCTGAGAGTGCAAATTTTCCTGGACATGTGTGTGTGTGTGTGTGTGTGTGTGTTTGCAGATGTTTCTCTATTCTGCTTCATCTCTAATCTGTTTTGGTTCTGTCTGCTGAGCCGGACACGAAGCCAATTACATTTTAAAGGGCAAATCTGAGCCAAATGAGCCGCACTGAGCTACAGAGGTAACTGGCTTAATGAAGCACTCTGTCTGCATCACTGGCTGTCTCACAGAGGATCCCACAGCACACCAAACCTCACCTTTTCCACACACGCCCTGCACACGTGCACACATTACACACGCTGTTTTCTGATAAGTTGGGAGTCTGATCTAAGCTGATAATAAGTCTGATATTAGCTGATCATGCTGCACAGCTGGCTGAGACTTTTTTTGGGATGCAGCTGTAGCAGAATACCAATCAGCTGAAGAACTGAATGAAAAAAATTAAGTGGGGTAAAAGGGGCAAATGCATTTTTTTATGCTCTTTGCAAATTTTTAAGAAATTATGGAAATTGAGGAAAAAAAAAAACCAACCCTAAATGCCAAGAAAACAATTATTTCATTTTATTTTCCAAAAAAGGAGAATTCAGCGGGAATCAGGGATTTTCTGTGTTTTTGTTGACGAAGAATTTTAATTAAAAAAATATCTAATTGTCTAAAATATTTAGATAAACATTCTATGGATAAACTCATTTAACTAAATTCTACATTTTAAAACTGCAGTGTAACAGTCAGGTTTACGTGATAAATTCCAACAAATATCTGGCTCCCACTCAGCTTTGGAGAAACTGAAAATGGCTGAATTCTGAAAAAAACATCTCATATCAACTATTGTGGCTGCTGAGTACAGCATGAGGAGGCAAATCATTATGTTGAAACCTCAGACAACCTGCAGGCAACTCCAAAGTTACAGAAAGTTCAAAACAAAAAAAGCAAATATATCATAGGTTATATTTATAGTGATTTTTAAACAAATGAAAATGCACTTTACATTATACCGCCAATGTCTCCTGTTCTCATTTTCTAAGTTGCTCTAAAGCCCCAAGTTTCTGAAAACCAGGCACTTTCTGTTTTAGCCGACAATTTCCTGTCAGCAGAAACAGCAACGGGGAAAGGAGGAAACAAGAATCAGTTAAAAGGTTGAGGAAGATAATTGAAAACTCAACACAAAAACAAAGTATAGGCAATAAAACTCAAAGAATGGCTGATTATAACATGCAAGAGTGATCTGAAAATACATTATCCACAAGAAGAAGAAGCAAAACAATCTGAATTTAAAGCTTCTCTCATTGTTAAACTTGTTATCTTGAACTCTAAATCTTTATTTTTTTATTTTATTTTTATTTTTTCCCGGGAGCTGGTAGCTCTCAGCGTCAGGGTGACTCAGCGTGCCGTCTGGGCGACACAGTCTGATGGGCAACTTCTGCATAGTGGGAGGCCTTCAGCAGTTACTAATGAAAACCCACACCCCACAGACAAGAAAATAATCGCTTCGAGGAATGACAGTGCCAAGCTTCCCGTCTTTTTGGAGAAAGGACTTTGGGAGAAATGGTGGAGAAGCTGAGCGTTACATTTGTTTTGTGAACTGTACTGTATATACCATCAGGGTAACACACATGTAGAACGCGGCTCTTGTCTTCCCTCATCACATGTCCCTTTATGAAACTTGCAAAACTGATCAGAGAAAATGAAAAATGCCAGGCTTTGCTTGTTTTAGACTTATCGCCACATGTGCGGCTACATTTAGACACTCGTGTCTCCAAACTTACCTAATTCAAGGTCATCACTGGGGCTGTGCAGCATGATCCTGTCCATACATTTCTCATGTTCACGCTTGATTATGCAGTGCTCTGACTCTGAGGCCGCCTGCAGAAATCAGAGGGAAGCCCACAAGTGTCATAAAAATAATAGAATGCTTTGATGCACTGTACGACACGAGATGATATTTTAAATTATTTTTGGCTCGCCTGGATTTATTATGTGATAAAGTTTGGAAACCATCAATCCTGTAACACACAGTCAAGATTCAGTATTTACATCTTTTTTTTTTCAGGACAACCTGGGTGATAATGATGTCACTTGATTGTATAGAGAAAAATAAAATGACATTGAAATTCACAGATCTTTGTAGAAATAACACACACAACAATAACAATAAAAAACAGTCTTTTTGTAGTTTAAAACTCATTTCCAATGCTTCAGAATGTTCACAAACAAACTTCTGACCCCTCCCAGAGCACTATGGGAAAACAAACATGACTGTTAGCCTCAGAGCTAACACCAATGATTAAAATATGGATGAAATATGCACAAATGACATTCAATATTGGATCTGTAATTGGATTTATTGTACAAAGTCCCTGAAAAGACACCAGGCTGGATAACAAAGCTTCTGTAAGGGCTGCACCTGCACCGAGGGCCTCGTTGGAATGGCACACCTGTTACCTACGGGGAAAACAACAAGTAAGCAGCTACGGTTTATGTCTCCGAATTTATTACATTGTCAATGAATGAGGCAGATCACTGAGGCCGTCTTTCACAAAGACCATCACTATTTGGGTTCACACTCATGGTGCTCGACTCTGTAAAGCTGGGCCGCAAGAAATCAAAGTGAAGCTTTCCAGAGCCATGCAGGCATATATTCTACCCAGAAGTATGTTTAAAAGCTTCCCTGTAACATTATGATACCACTAAATCTTGTGTTCCTGGATTAAAGGCGTAATGTGTAACATAGTAAATTGTTGAATCTCAGGATGATCTAGGCTTCTGCACTCAACAATTACAAACTGCATCTTTCACTTTCTGCAGGGATGATTAACCTTATTTCTACACAAATCCCTCTTCCTGTAAATTTTAAAATATTCTGTCAACTCTGAGTCGTAGTAGCGAGCGGAGCGGACGTGTTTTTTCTTTACCTCTGAAATGATCTTTCTTGTTTTTGGGGGCCCATAGTTATCAAACTTCTCCAAATTACTCATGAGAATTGCCTTAAGAGTAGAAAAATTCTTGGCTCAAAGCTGTACTTAAAAGTTTGCTATCCAGCAGCTAAGTCTCCCTTTAAGTGAAGCGTAGAACTACATTTTAATTTTCAGTCCAAGAGCTGATTTACAACATTTTTTCTGCGCCCCAAACGGGATTGTTGATGCAATTTGAGAACCTTGGGCAAGGACCAATCACAGAACCGAATGTCTCATTTAAGAATATTCTCAGACAAGTGTCAAAATGAAGAGTGAAAATCCAGAGATAGGTGCACATTCAATGCTCATATAACAATAACTCATTTTCAAAAGAATAAATGCCATTATTCACACTGGAAATTAAAGACAAACAGTTTCCAGTTTGTTCAAAACATTTTAGGATTAAAAATTGGAAACTGGTTTGCTGTTGATTGACCTCTGTATATGAAGCCTAAATTCATTGACGTGATCACAGTCACTGTGGATTCAAAAAAAGAGCAACTGCAGAGAGGACGAAGCACTGCAACTTGCAGAATTGATTGAAGAAAAGAAAAAATTAGAAAAGGCAGGTAAATTAGTCCTGAGAGAAAAAAAAAAGCAGGGGAGGACATCTCCAGACTTTTGAACACATATCACATATCTCCTGCATTCACTCATCATCACAGCAGCAGATATTAAAACGGATGATCACATCCACATTAATGCCGAGAGCGATGATCTTTATGTGAGTGCACCCACGTCTGCTGGCTAACCGATTATATGCATGAACTGTGTTTCCACCTGCTGTATAGCTGTTGGGAAGTCGATTGTCGAGTGACACTGTGTGGAGCAATAAGTGCCCTAATCGTCTCCATAACAATTTGGATAGTTGATGACTGTGATGGCATCATCAGCTTGTCACTGCCTCATTTTTCATGGGGTGAGGAATGGAAGCACCATTCTTATCTTTAATTCAGTTGAGATCGCGTCGATGCGTAACGTTGATATTGAGATGACGACCCTCTCTAAGTCTGTGACAAAGAAGACGCCTGCTCTATCCAAATATTGTTTGATTAGCCGCACGTCATCGAACCATTCCAACACATTCTTCCTCTCCTGGAAGGTTCGCGCATGTCTATGTCTCCTTGGTGCCATCATAGGCCCCTACTGGTAACCACTTGAGAGACCTCTAGAGCTGTCTTAAATAGCTGGGAGAGTAGATTTATTCTTAGCTTTAAGGAATTTAATGACATAATGACTTAATGTCATATTTACATTATATGCTATTTTTTACATCTGACTATAATCACCCAAGAAAGCGCACACACAGTGCACTCAGACCTGGATTACCCATAGCTGGCGGAGTTATTGTAACTGTCGCTCTCTTAGGGCCAACCTCTGCACTGCGTCCTTGGCTCTCCTGCAGCCCCCTTCCTTCACTCTCGACGTGCAATGATAGGTGTAATATGTCCCAGCCCTCTGAGCCGCGGCTGACTCATCACTCTGTTGGTGCCCTCCTATAAGAACTCGCTTCAGGCCTCGCTACCTAGATAAGATAGGGCATCAAACGACTGTGAAGATGTCCTAGGATTCACTTCCTTTATTACCGCACTGCACGTGGGGAGAATTTTAAACCGTCGTATGAATAATCTGGAATGTTATTTTCTATCTTGTTTCTGCTGTGATTCCATTTCTCTATAAGACTGGACAGAAACTGTTTCTGCCTCAACATGATGGCTGAGCAAACAGAAAACAGAAACAAAGCGTGTACGGACTCCCTTTTGAAGGGGCTCAGTATTGTTTTTATATTAAAATCAACACTGGCAATGCTTGACAGAAAGAATGCTCGCATGCATGTTGCTAAGCGGCAGGTAACCAAGAGCCAACACACACCATCAGCAAGGCTTCCCACAAATGAAAACTAATTGGATGCAGATGACTAAAATCTGTTTTGGCCTGAAAAATTACAGGACTCGCTACAATTCATTAACTTAGTTACACAGAATCCTGCATGAAGGTCAACTGGGCTGGATTAACATTTTCTTTCATTCTACTACAACTGCTATGTGTTCTACGGTAGCCCAGTAATAAGTTACATGATATGTACTTCATGCTTTACACTTCTACTAACCACATACACACACACATGTACACACGCTGACGAACATTGCTTAAGAACCTGCAGCTGTTTTGAAGAAGTTGCTTTCCCTGTGCTCGCTCACACATCTGCCAAGGCCATGAAATGGACACACTAACAGTCAGGTTAAAGTAGTTTAAAGCTGCATGTTTACTATGAAGGTATTTTCTTGATAAGATAAACCCTTAATAGTCCCACAATGGGTAAATTTGCTTTGTTACAGCAGCCGAGGAGACACTGAAACGGAGACACTTGTCAAGGAAGTAAATAATAAATAAGATAACATACAAGTGAACACATCAAGAATATAAACTGGTTCAACTTTATCTGAGTTTCTGCACAATGTGCGAGACAAAGAGAGTAACAGATGACAACACCAGTGTGGGTAAAATTGTCATATCATAAATATGACTTCATTAGCTACATTATATTTGTGGTTGCCTGTTATAGTGAACTTAAATGCTTCTGTTTCTGATATCACCGTCCACGTATTGGAATAAACTGTACTTTAAAGCTGGCAATTCTGTTGTTAAAACATTCATAATAACGAGCCTCTGAGTTAAATTGAAAACCGAACGAATGTGTACGTAATGATAATCTGTCTACTGGAATGACAATTAAACGTTCTGTGTGTGGTTTAATTTATGTTGTGTTAAGCAGTTTAGGAACGCTCACACACTCAGATCTGGTTTTGTCACTTACAGCCATTTTTCGTTGCTACCAGTCATCATTTGTCATAGCCTTGATTGTATACAAGATACAAATACTGAGCATTAAAATGATGCCTATTCAATCAGTACCAAGAATTTTTCCTAGTATATATATTTCTTTATCCCGGTGTCCAGGTGCTGTTACATCATATAGATGTTTAAAGTTTCTTATCGATTCACGTAATCTTTCTTCTTCGTGTCTCATTAGAACTACAGATCGGATAATGACAGCCACAGTGCCCCCTCGGTTTCCAGTGGTACTGCTCTGTGAGGCCCGTATACTTTAGTATTCTGTGCAGAAATATGGCTGTAATGAATTCAAAGCATAGACAAAAAGGCTCTGTCCGTATCTGTATTTATTGTTGAGCATAAATGAGCCATTAGGCAAGCTGTTATTCCTGTATTCATGCTAAACTAGGCCAACCATCTCCGGGTTACAGTGTTACATTTAACAGATGGATTATAAGTGGTAACAATCGACAAAAGATCTTTATTACTGCACTTTGTTCTGACTCTAAGCATACGTCATAAAATATCAAACTAGTTTAAAGGTGCAACCTTACATAAATCACAACTTTGAAACAAGCTGGGAAATAAGAAAAGATGAGAAATGACTTGGCGCTTAAACTCAGATTTACTGATTAAACTTAGGCAGCTCACTCTGGATTCACTGAAGACGTTTGAGAGGTTATAAAGATCTGACCCAAAAGTGACAGTGTATCAGTATCGCCTAGGATTAAGGAGTGTTCATTGAAAGTGTCCTTTTCCTTTTTCTGCCCTCTCCTCTCTCTTGAACAGATGTCTGTCCAGATAAGACGGCCATTTTGCAGCTGCAGAACCCCATTTCCCTCCCCAAGGCTATATTCGAGGGCCAGATAACTCAGTGGCTCCCACAGCACAGATAATAAAACTCCAATTTGACGTAGTTTTCGCATAAACCAAAAGCAGTTTCTGTATCTGTGCAGCCTCAGCCACACAGCTGCGCCGCATCAGTGTGCAAAACATAATTCCTCCCACACATCTCGCACAACTCTGCCATTCTGCTTTTTATTTCAGTAAGACACCACTAATAATAGTGAGTCACAGCAGATGGACAAGCAGCTCTCCGGTCAGTTGGGCCATCTGTTATTGTTCTAACAGGCAGCCAGTCGTCTTAACACGGAGCTGATCCGGGACCTGTAACGTATGCTGATGTGCTGATGCGACATACGGCCACTTCCTTGCTTCCAGCGGCTGCTACTGACACACCAGCAAGATGCACATATGAAAATGAAATCTGAAGGGAACGGGGACGGAAACATGTGAACAGTTGCTCACACAGTGATATTTTTACACATTCCTGCGCGCTCCTGAACTCCCACACACACATGCACAAATGCACAGCTGCATGCAAACACACACCACTTACCAAGGGCAGCAGAAAGACGGCAGTCAGGAGGCAGCTCCTCATTGTTGCCAGTGTGGCGTTCGGATCCAAAAAGCTCACCTATATGTGTGTGTGTGTGTGTGTTTGTTCACAGGGTAGCACTGAAACTGCTCACCACGCCTCAGCATCAAGGACTCTGTAATACAACACAGGAATGAAATCTGTGAGAGAGCAGGCAACAACTAAAATAACAACAATGAAACCTGAGAGCATCAGCTTTTACTGTTTGTTCTCATACAATAGGCTGTTTTCATTTGCCTTTAGTTTTTCATTATTTTCTGGAAACTTGAGTGTTGCTGTTAAATATTTCTGTTTTTGAGATGCTGGTTGTGAATTGAGAGAATCTCCTGTTCGGATTTATATATATATATATATATAAATGTATTTTTCTGGGAAACAATGCTTCCAACTACATAACCCTACAGATCAGAGTAAGTCAGCGTGTTGAAATCTTTGGTATAAAAGTGGTGCCTTCAAGAGATCTAACCTTTTAGAAGGACTGTTAGAAAGCAGTTTGTAAAAAATGTGCGTGTGGTGTTGCTATGCTGCGGGCTGGAAGAATTATGTAATCAAACTTAATTTGTAGCAGAAATGGCCCTAAAATCCGACCCCGAGCATCTTTTTTTCTTTTCATATGAAAGAATAGGTGTCTGCATTTCTAGCTCATTTCTTCATGCAGCTATAAATTGTCGTACATGTATATATTTGTTATTAATTTAGACAATTTATTCTTAAATGCACATTTTCTATTTTTTATTATTGCATATAAATAAACTGGCTTTGCGGACATGTTGATGATCATAAGTATGTGAAATTACTGAGGCCAGGCCTGTTGGTTTCATCTTCTTTTATGACTATTATTAACGATTTCTCAACAACAGGATTTGCACATGCTCTGAAACTGGTTAGGCGGAAAAGAAGCCACGATTTAATTTACATAGTCGACCAGAGTAATATTCAGCAACTGTTGTGATACTTGAACAGGGGACTGACAAGCATAAATCAATCGATTAATCAAGATCAGGATGAATCATCACCAGAATCTGTAGAAAAGCAAAACAAAAGTGTGCATTTAAAAAGAATCAAATGTAAGAAATTTGTAAGAATCACGTACATTTTTTTAAGACAATGAAAATTGATGTGGCTGATGTCAGACCCTCCCTGCATGTATTACTCATCCACAAAGCTTGCTGAAAACAATGATTCAGTGCAAACAAAAGGAGAACCGGCCAGAACCAGCAAAGACACATTGCTCACATATAATCAAAGAAACAGCACACACACACACACACGCACGCACGCACGCACGCACGCACGCACGCACGCACACACACACACACACACTCCTTCTCTCTCTAAGCTAATTCATGCACACGCAGACACACATACACAAATTCCACTCTGCATCCCTTCCCTCCACAGAATCCAATTACCACTAAAGCATCTCTGCAAAGCTTTATCAAGTAAGAGGATGGACTGTTCTCGGAGGAAAAACCCAGGGGTACCAAGCAAACTGTTGCAATCAGACTGAGGGAAGTCGCACAGACAATCCCAACCTATAGCAGGCGTGAGCTGACTTAGCCCTGCTCAAAATGTCACAGCAGCCATGTTACCGGAGGCATTAAATCGGGTTAAAAAATCCAGAGATCAGTATTTTGAACAAATCCATGTGGCTTTACTGGTGCAGGGAACACTGGAAGGGCTGAACACCAGCCCAGCCTGAAGGCAAGAAAGCAGCAGGAGAGTCTTTGCTGCGCTCAGCACCGGATGCATGTGAGTCACTTATAATCTGTGCAGCTTCATAGTGAGAGGGGGGTTCATGGGAAGAAACAAGAGGTGTTCAGCACCTGTAAAAACAGAGGGTTGGTAGAAATTGTTCCAATGAGCGTGGAACCCTATCACTATAATTAGCACCAGGAGCTCTGCCTTGTCAGTCATCTGCAACACTGTCAGAAGCAGTAAAAGGGGAAAAGAAGCAGCCTTAATTAAAGATCTGTCTGGACATGCAGACCTCCTCCTGAATGTTGTGCTGAATCAATAATTTATTTGCCGTTTAGAACGATCCCAGTGTGATAGAAGAACGCGTTCATCTCGCCAAGAGGAGAGCCTGTTAATGTCTGGCTGTTCAGAATCATCAGCTATTGGCAGCTTTTGTTAATACGTCCACTTAATATTCCTGAGCTGCAGTCATGTTGGACACATAGGCAGCATTACTGTTTGTCCTCTTCTTTCAATTACAGCTTGGAAATGACACACGGATCGCGGGCACATGAGAGGGAGAAGAAAAATGCAAAAGAGTTTAAGTTCCAATCAGTCAGTGACAAATGATTTTCCCTCGGTGGTGCAGAATCGGTCGGTCGATGTTGCCCTGCGTCTCCCCCCTTCAGTCCCGCCGTTGGTACGCGTTCAATTCGGCGCGCATGTGGGTGACCTTCGCTTTGTCCATGGAAAACATCTGCACCACTCGGTTTTCAGTCCGTCTTTCACGAAATATGTTTTCCACAGCCTCGGTCGTTGATTGATGAGAGAAATCCCGAGCTGCGAGAACACGCGCGCAACACTCGGCATGAAAAACAAGTGAAGGGAACTTACCGATGCGTAATTTTGAGAAACATGGACGCACGAAGCCATCGGGGTCGGCGGAGCCTCACGCTGTTTGGCTGTGAGACGCTGCGGAGAATACACGCTTTTACTCCTCAAACGCCCCTCAGCTCGTCCTCATAAGGACATGTGCTGCTGCTGCTGCGGCACCAGGAGGAGGAGGAGGAGGAGGAGGAGGAGGAGGAGGTGGAGGAGGTGGGTGTCAGCTCCTTTGGGATGTGCGGCTCAGTCAGACTCAGGTAACAAAGTGAAACAAAGGCTTAGTCTTCACGCAACTGCCGAATAAAACTCTTGCACGTTGTCGCGTCACATGCGTGGGAATAAAAAGAAATAAAAACAAAAATGAAAAAGCAGAAACAACAAAAAAACGGAACTCTGTGACATTTGCGCCTGCATCTGTCAGACCTCCTGGAGGCACAAGGTTCGGTTCCCTTCTGGGTGCAATTAGCCAGACGCTCAGGCCGCCGCATGATGTGTATGAATCACGTCTGATCTGCATTCTGCGTGAGTTCCACAGAGGTCTAAACGATCCTGGTTAGTCAAGCTGTAATCTGGAACCACATAGTCCAAAAACACTGCTGTGTTCCCACAGAAGTAGCTGAATGTGGCCTCGGTGGCTGCAGGCGATCCTGTTTGCTTTCAGCACCACGGACAGCGACGGAATCACCGCCTGAAGGCTTTAATCAAACCCTCAGCTGAGGTCCGTTACAACACTTTACCTGCGTACAACAGCAGCCACAGTGTGAATTCTGAGAGATGCTTTAATTAAGCAAGACATGTTTGTTGGCATCCAAACAGGGAGGAAGATGCAAAGAGACAGTAAAGAGCAACAGAGATGCAGTATGAGGAGACAGCACAAACCGAAGAGATGCAAAATAACAACAGAGGCAGAACTTCAACTAAACAAATTATTGCTTTAGGTGTGGAGGTCTTCTCACGGTGGAGGGCTTGTTGTTAAGTCCTGGTTGTAGCAAGGCCGTAATTACAATATAAACAGTAGTAATTAAAAGTAATTTGATAAAAATTAAAAAGTGTTGCTGCCATCCTAAATAATCAGGATAATTAGCAAATGTAATAATGACATAATAACTAAACTCACCAGAAGGACTACTGGTTCTAGTATGACAGTTGTTTATGACTTTCTGAATTGAATATTAAATTTAATCAACTCACGTATACAGTATGCAGCAAAAAAAAAAAAAGGGGGGGGCGGGGGATGTATGTTGTAAGCATGTATGTTGTTTTCGGAAGGTGGGAGCTCAAATTTGGTTACTGCCTTTTAGGTGTACAAACATAAAGAACACTGTTATTCCGTAGTTTTGCTTTAAGTTAGTTCAGTTTCTGTTCATTTTGTACACCGTATAAATACAATAAGAGATTTCAGTTCCTGTTCCTGGATCCGGACTCCACAGTTTCCAGTGGCAGCTATATGGAGGCCAGAAGTGATTGATCGCCTAGCTGGGGCCTTTTGATGAGCTGGCCATAAATCAACGGGGCATAAAAAGTATTAAGTCCTCCTGTGATGTACATATTCCCAGAAAACAAACAGGAAATATGGTACAGCAACTGCTTCAAGAAACAAAATGTGGGAATATTCAGCATATGAGAGAGGTGTGGGGGGGGACATCACGATGATAAAGTCCTGATTGGACGTATGAGTAGTGACGCATATTTCCTGCCATTTACGGAACATTAGGACGTGCCTGAAGGACACCCATGGAAATTCTCCCATTGAGAGCAATTAAAATAAAAATCTCTGTTTCTCCGTCATTAATCTGCAGGTTATTTTGTAGCATGCTGACAGGTGAAGGAGGTGGCTTCAGCATTGTTTGGATGGAAAGGATTCTTTTTCTTTCACATTGTGTGTGACGGCGAGGCAGCAATATTCTGCAATGATAATTACAGCCGTGTGAGCAGAATCGCAACAGAGAAAGAATGAAAATGATCACATTTCTGCAGTCACAGCGTAGATTTATCGATTTCAGGTTTCAGGCGTTTAGTGAAGGACACACTGACACTGATGGTGTGTGTATGATTGAAATATCGGTGTCAGAGGTCAAACCAGAAACCTCCTGGCTATTCGCTATTAAATGGCCTATGCAGCCTGAAAATCTGCCCATGTGTCATCCAAGATCTTATCACAAGGAAGTACTACAGCCGGTTACTTTATTCCACTGGAAACCTTTGACAGAACTGAGTGGTCGGTGGGTTCTAAAATTTCATTGCCTTTCATACAAGCGTAATATGGAGTCAAACAACAACCCTGAAATGAACCCTTTGAATGGTGTAAGCAAAATAACTTGGGATGCAAGCTATCCCAGCATAGTCAGGTGAATGCAGGGTACACCCTGGACAAGTCACCAGATCATCACAGGGCTGACATGTAGAGACAAACAACCAGTAGGTGTGAAACCTACTGGCAATTTAGAATAACCAATTAACCTAACCCTCTTTTTGCATGTCTTTGGAAGGAGGGAGGAAGCCGGAGGAACCGGACAGAACCCATGCAGGCACAGGGAGAACATGCAAAAAACGAAGAAGAAGAAACGTGTTTGTGTTTTTCTTGTTTGGCCAAGTACAATTTGTATGGGCAGATGTAATGTGTAGATTACACTTGTCTGTGTCACTGATTGTTTCAGTCTTGATGAATGTTGATTATTGCAGAAACATATTTTTATAGAGATCATAACGACATAGAGAATATTGGCAATCCGCCAGTTATCTGTATAGGCAAAAATGTTCATATTGGTGCATCCCTAAAAATAATACAGTTTTGATAAATTAAATCATGACTTAGTTTATCCAGCCTGGGTACCTCTTTTCTTAACCTACAAAGCTTGGTTTTTATTTTGTTGTCCTAATGAATTCCGATAATAAATGCATTCTATTCAAAACGGATACTCCCCACATTCGATTGCTCCCTTTTAGATCTGAAAAAAATAGCAATCAGATATGTTAAGTTCAGACCAAAATTCCAGGTGAAAAAAATGATCATGAACATGAAGGAGTGCGTGAACATTTACATGTAAAACTGTTGAATTCAGAGAGATCATAAATTGTTTAAAAATTCTGAAGTCATAAGTATTTCACTTTTAGGTTCATGTATAACATTTAAATGTTATGGTATTTCGAGTATATTTAAAAAAAAAATCAAATAATTCTCACCTTCCTTCCTACGAGAGAAAATACATTTTAAGAGATCACTGTAAAATTGTTTATCTTGTTTTGATCTTTTCGATCTTTGAATTGCTGTAAATCCATTGTTAGAGAGCAGTAAATAATGAACCCCTACATGTACATGGCTTCCCATTACAAGAAAGCTGTGTACTTCTCAGGGTAGGTTTTCCTGCTCTTTTTTTCAAATATTGCAAGGATCTGTTGATCCAATGATCCTCTTTGTTCTTCTCTCGTCCTGTCAGCCGCCAGAGTAAATGATGCAAACAACCGAACACGCGGATAAAGTCATTCATCTTTGCAAAGATTTGCACAAGTACAAATATTGTTTGCACTGATCTGAGAAACAAACACACAAAAAGCAGCTGGTTTCTTCAGTTGCATTATTGATATAACACAGTGTGCTGAGGGTGTGTAAGCAATGCTGCACTCCAACTCAATGATGCTCTCCACAGGACACCTCTCTGTCTGTCTTCTGCCATCACACAACAATCAGACCTTTGGATTGCCATGGCGACTTGTCTTCGACTGAATGGGGGAGGTAAGCATCAAGTGGTTGAGTGCTACACCCAGCAGACCACCTCGTCTCAAAGAGGACGCTGCAGGGGACCACACAAAACCTTGTCCTAACCCCATTTTCCAGTCCTCCCACGCAGCGTCTCCCGCTGAGCGTCTCACTTGTCAGACATTAATTGATCGGCTGTGTTAGGAGCAGCAGGAAGTGAAGACTGAGTTGGTAGAAGTTACCAAAAAAGCTAAACCAAGAAATAAACTGTCAAGGTTCCTTCCTATAATTTATTCAGTAAAATTCCGCTATCAACAGCTA
>KV751351.1:800536-814729 GCA_001698575.1 Mola mola | reverse complement strand
AGTATAAAATAAAAATAAAAGTAGAAAAATATAAACAGTATAGGCAGTTGTAAAACTCTAACAATATATACAGAAGTTGTGGAGAGAGTGCAGAGTTTAGTGCAGGTAGGAGGAGGTGAATGATTTTACCAGGTAAAGTGTCTAGTGTCTAATAACAGAGGTGTTGAAAAGTCAAATTGCACTGGGGATGAACGACATCCTGTGTCGTTCCTCGTAGCAGCGGGGTTGGATCATTCTGTTGCTAAAGCTGCTCCAGAATGTTCACAGTTTCATGGAAGGGGTGGGAGGTGTTGTCCATGCCAGCAGTTAGGTCAGGCATCCTCTGCTCCACCACCTCCTCCGACGTGACCAACCGAGAGCCGACAACAGAAGCTGCTTTCCTGATCAGTTTATTCAGTCTGTTGGCATCCTTTGCCTTGATGCCTGTGCCCCACCTCGCCACAATAGACTGATAAAACATCAAGAGCATCCGGTTGCATACGTTGAAGGACCTGAGCCTCCTGAGGAATTAGAGAGGGCTCAGGCCCTTCTTGTGCAAAACCTCCGTGTTGGTGGACCACTCCAGCTTGTTGTCCAGGTCCCAAGTACCTGTAGGTCTTGACAATTTCCACATCAGTCCCATTAATGCAGACAGGAGAGGGTGGGGGCTTGTTCCTCCTGAAGTCCACCACCATATCCTTTGTCTTCTTCACGTTCAGCTGCAGGTGGTTCTCACCGCACCAATGCACGAATCGGTCCACCAGGTTCCTGTACTCATCTTCCAGTCCATTCTCCACACACCCAACTATGGCCGAACAGCACAGTTCCCTGGGGGGCCCCGATGTTGCAGATCAGACGTTCAAGACACACAGTGCTGCAATCTTACAAACTGCGGTCTGCCCGTCAGGTAGCCTGTGATCCATGCAATCAGAGGAGAATCCACCCGCATGTCCTCCAGCTTTGCCTTCAGCAGCCTGGGCTGGATGGTGTTGAAGGTGCTGGAGAAGTCAGAGAAGTGACGCGGACAGTGGTGTTGGGTCTGTCTTCTGGAGCAGACAGATGATGGCATCACTGCTGGCTTCTCAAATGTCTCAAGACTGAACAATTTCAAACAGGGGAAACAAGAAATGACACAGGGATAAAGGTTTGAATTTGTCAAATGTAAAGATACAGGCAGAACAGGCAGTGAAGTCTGTGGACTCTCCAGGGAGATCATCTATATTCGTTTCATTTCTTTTTGTTTCGTTTTCTGCTGCTTATTCGGGTCCAGGTCGCAGGGGCACCAGTCTGAGAAGGGAGATCTAGACACTCCTCTCCCCGGCAACTTCCACCAACTCGTCCGGGGGGACACCAAGATGTTCCCAAGCGAGCTGAGAGATACAATCTCTCCAGCGTGTCCTTGGTCTGCCCCAGGGTCTCCTCCGGGATGGGCATATCCGAAATGTCCAGGAGGCATCCTGACGAGATGCCCGAACCACCTCAATTGGCTCCTTTCGACATGGAGAAGCAGCGGTTGCACTCCGAGCTCCTGGATGTCGGAGTAATTCTAAGGCTCAGTGGCAATGGGAACCAAGCTCTGGCTCCGACAATACAGAGATCATATGGTCCATAACAACGGTCCATCTACCTCATACTCACAGAGCACCAGCTACAGGCACCTCGAGGGACACAGTCATAAGCCTTCTGCAGAGCCACAAAACACATGTAGACTGGTGGGGCAAACTCTAGTTACCCCTTCAGTACATTTGCAAAGGTATCGAGCTGGTCCAGTGTTCTACGGCCAGGATGAAAACCACACTATTCCTCTTGAATCTGAGATTCGACTAACAGCTGAACTCTCCTCTCCAGCACCCTTGGAGTACACATTCCCTGTAAGACTGAGGAATGTGATGCCCCTGTAGTCCGAACACATCCCCTGGTCCCTCCTCTTAAAAAGGGGAACCACCACCCTGGGTTTTTGCCTCTGTGATCACCCAATCTACAGATCGCTTGGCCTGCCCTTTCACCTTTAGGGTGCACCAGCGGGTTCTGGGGTTACTGCCATGACTAACACCAGCATTGCGTGTCCCCCACTACCTCCGGGATGTAGCTGAAACTCTGCCGGTGGTTGGAGTTCAAGACCATTTTGACAGGGTCCTCAGCCAGAGGTTCCCAGCAGACTGTCAATATACGCTATAAGGGTCTGCCTGGTCTATCTGGCCTCCTCCCCCACCACCTGATCCAAGTCACCACCAGGTGGTGATCAGTTCACACACTCATTCACGGCTGGCTCAGCATCAGGAGCAATTTGGGATTCAGTGTCTTTCTCAAGGACACTTCGACATATTAACTGCGGGGTCTGGGATCGAACCAGGAACCTTCAGATCACTGGACGACCGCTCTACCATCTGAGCCACAGATGGTAGATATGGCATATATTGCAACAAATCAGATGATACAACTACAAAATCAATCATTGACTGTCGACCTTGCGTGTCCTGGAGCAAGGTACATTTATGGACACTCTTATGGCTAGACATGGTGTTTGTTATGCACAAACTTTGGCTAGCTGAGAAGTCCAATAACTGAACACAGCTCCGGTTCAGATCGGTGAGGCTGTTCCTCGCAATAACAACCTTCCAGGTCTCGCTGTCATTGCCCAAATAAACGTTGAAGTGGCTCAGTAATACAATAGAATCCCCAGTAGGGGCACTTTCCATCATCTGTTCCAAGGTCTCCAAAAAGGGTGGGCTGTCATGAGTTTGGGAGATCCCAGTGCTCTCCCCTGGCCTCCTCCCCCCCTGTGTTTTTTCTCTCTCCCTCTTAGGAGCAGTTGGTTGAGTGGCAGCTTCAGCAGGTGAAACACCTGAGAATTGTCAGTCATCAGTCCCTGCATTTAAACCCAGTCTCTTCAGTCACTCATCATCAGATCATCCTGTAATCCATGTAGTACTTGTTGGTTTGTCCCGCTCTCTGAGAATCATGCTCTGTGTCACCTCAATCTCCTTTGCTTTTTGGAACACCTGCTCACCTGCACTGCAAGCTGCCACTCGCTCTGTACCTGCTCCCTCAGAAAAACCTCAACTTCCTCACCTTCTCACAATAAAACCCTCTGCATAGTCTATGCGTTTGGGTCCTTCTGCTCGCTACCACTAGATGGGTACTCAGAACTGTGGTTTGGCACATAGGCGCAAACAACAATCAGGAGCTGTTCCCCGATCTCGAAGGCACAGGGAAGCAAACCCTCTTGTCCACCAGGCTAAACTCAAGCCTAAGATTGACCGATGTCTTTCCTGTGCAACAGCTACAGTATATAGATTCCCCCTTGGAGTCCAGACCCTGAGGCAGTAATGGGGGGAGAGAGACATTTCTAAAATGTTAGGCAGGGGGATGATAGGCTAACAATGATGGTGTGGTGCTGCTCTGTAGTAACCAGCTGATCACAAATTGACAGTCAGACCAAAGCAGAGGTGATTATTAGTATCATGAGAGAAATAAGTGACTGAACCTTTGCTAGAGCGTCATCTAACTGTTTTTTGTTTTTTTGTATTTTAAGGTTTTGTGTTGTTTTCACTGTTGGTAGCACTATGTAACCATTATTTAATGAAGTGGTGCTTTTCTGCATGCACACATTTGCAAATAAATTGCAAAGCTTAAGTTACTTGTGACCACTGTTTTGTTCATTTACAATAGTCATTTTGACACACACAACGAGAGACAACACAAAACATGATATAAATATCCAATCCTCCAAAAACTGATATAACTACACAATAAAATAAATAAAATGTATAAAAATCTAAATACGTTACATAAATAAGATAGATATGTCAAATATGTGTTGCTACTGTATCAACGGTGCAATGTTGCTATGACCTGTTCATCTGATGTAGAGCTCCTGTACTGACCAGCATTAAGGTGAGTAAACACCTCCTGCGCTCCAAGAAACAACAAACATGACCCACACAACAACAGCAACATGCAATGAAAACAGGAGTGAATCAGTAGTTTGTTAACTCGAAGGCTGAAACAGAGCATAAACATAACCACGTTTAAACATCGTAGGACTAAATGGATATGCAAAAGGAAATGAATTTCTCATGTTTAACTTTGCATGTTTAGAAGGAAATGCCAATGTTTAAACATCGTAGGACTAAATGGATATGCAAAAGGAAATTAATTTCTCATGTTTAACTTTGCATGTTTAGAAGGAAATGCCACATGGATCGTTTGAGCTAGGATTTACCTCTTCTGCTGTGTGCAAAGTTTGCTATTTCTGTGAGATTTCATCTCTTTTTCTTCAATAAGGTTAGGTTGTGGAATCGAAAACACCACATGAACTATTTTTCTTGAGTTGTTGAGTAAGGAGCCAGGAGCAACCGATATAAATGACCTTGTATAACATGACTTGCTAAATTCATGGAATCTTTCTCATGACTTTCCCATCCAAATATTCATGCTCACTGCAAGACATCACTGACCTGTTCGTCAAGTTACTCTTCACTCATTACATTAAATCTTTTTACATATTTAAGGTCATTTTATGTGCTCGGGTTAAGATCTTGCAGGAAGTGTGCAGGATCTCTGTGTGGTGCAAATAAAATGAAAGAGAAGGAGGAGGAGGAAGAGGAGGACTGCTGATCTTCCAGCACATACAGAGAAAATGTTTTCTCGCTGTGGCAGATGGTGAGATGAGCAAAAGGCTGATAGAAAACTGTCAGTTCTTCGCTGCGAGCTCTCACCCTCTCTCTTGCTCTTAAAAAGCAAATACACAAGGAGAAATGCCAGTGAGTTGGAGGGGGCATGAGGAATGAGCACTGACAACCACCACCACAATGTGAAATTTAAATTTTTTGAGAGCTTTGGGCTTTTTCCGAGACAAATGGTGTAAATACATTTACTCTAATTAAAAATTAAGCAGTGAGTGTCTTTGAAATCAGGACTCTTCAACTACAAAATATTCAAGTATATGATCAGAAGTTTAAGAATGATATACTGCGATGCTTACTTAACACACGTTTAAATGTTTAATTTTGTTTTTCTGAAGCCATCAGTGTCAGTATGACAGTGCAGAGCTTCCATTTTGTTCCTGACAAGTCTGCTCAGAAGCTTTTGATTGACTTCAGCCAGGACTGACTTCTCACAGCATGCCGATATAATTGCAGGCTGTCTGACAAAAGGGAAAAGTGGCTCAACAGAATGTGCTGTAATGGATGACACACGTTGTCACAAGGTCCTTACAGGAGTGTAGGAGTGGCGAATGACAAATCACACATCAGAAACCCTCAGTGGGGGAGACTTCAGTGTGAATGAGTGCGGGGGTTAGTCACCATGTTCAGCCATTTCCACTGCTGCCAGTCTGAGCAACAGTCGTATGGACACAGATAAAGGAGGACAAATGTTGACATGTCAGGTGCAGTTTGTGCAGCTGAATTACAAGATAAACAGTCAATCATTGTAACAGCGGAGGCCTTATGGATGAAACCTAAGCCCAATTTCCCTGTGTTTCTTGCTCTAAATTATTTGTTTAATTAATGACAAGACCATACAATGCAATGTCACGGGGCAAGTCAAAATATTGGAAATAAATCCAGTATGAAGTTTGTTCACTAGGACTGCTCAGCTTGACAAGACCATGCAATGCAATGTCACGGGGCAAGTCAAAATATTGGAAATAAATTGTTTTTTTTCACCGCTAACTAAGCTCAAAATGTCATCGCGAGTGTCTGGTGACATGGAGAAGATAACTACGATGAAACACCCGTGTGTTTTGGACTCATTAACTGTAAAGATACTGTATAACATGAAGTATGTATTTTGTGAAATAAAGTATAAGCATAAGCTCAGTTGATTAATAGCTTTCTTTTGTCTTTTGTATGTGGTATCTAAAATTTCACAGCAATATTCATATGGGATCACTTCATTTATGTTAATCTCTCCTGTGGAAATGTGAGCTGATTGTTGGCACCGACTTCAACTTTCATGAACATTATCCTGCATCTTTGCGCCCCCTGCAAAAAGCAAGTCACGTTGAAAGTGACAAATCTCTCATGAAGGAAACTATCTGGTCTAGAGGACTCTTGTACAAAAATGTCTCTTTGCTGACCAAAATGATCTACAACGGTGGACAACATGATAGGGGGAAGTAAACGCTTGACCAAAGAGAATCTCCAAGTGCAAGTGTGGCTGGAAAGTGGTAACAGTAACCTCACCAGGTAGTCCAGGTACATCTCCAAGCAAATTTTGCAAAGCCTCTTTCTGCTGTGATCAGGTATTTACACTGCACTGCCTATTATCAGAGTAAACACGGGTGTTGCAGAAGCAGGACTGAGATCTCAAGGGACTTCGAAAATGATTTGAGAGCAAAACATTTAAAAAAAAAAAAAAAAAAATCACTCACCAGGTCTGGGGGATCCAGTAATGCAGAGAAACACAGGGAGCTTTCTAAATCCGTAGTTGTTTTAATAATGAAGGTCAAAACCAGGAATTCAAATTATGCGAACGTACAAATAAGGATAAGGCAAACTCCGTAATCGGACCACGGAATACAGATCGGACACAAGGAAACTTACAAGGAATAAACGCTGGACTGCTCGCTAGGTAGACAAGACAATCTGGCACAGGAGGAAGGGAACACGGGGGTTAAATACACAAGGGAGAGGTAGACAATAAGACACAGGTGGGACACATTAGGGAGAGGGAATAATCAGACACACCTGGGGAACAAGACTATACAGGAAGTGGGGAATAGACACATAAGGATTTCAAAACAAGAGGGGGAAAAATGACTGACCTTAACAGACAAACACTTTACACTAGCGAACCCTGACAGTGCTTAAACAGCTTGGATTCTTTTTTGGCTTGTTAATATATCATATATGCTATCATCCAAATTACATACATATCTGCTTTTTTAATTGGTAAAAAACACAAACCTGCAGCTTTTACAAGCCAAAATACATAATCTACAACATCAGGGACTGATTGGCTGGAGGCTCTGTTTTCTACACTGTTGTTGTTTTAAAACATTCTGCCGACCATCAAAGAGATGAGGCCACAGATGAGTGTTTCTCTGGCATTCCACAAAATGCTGATGTGGGAGCACACACTAGTGTGCGTACATGTGTTTTCTTCATTGTTTTCTCTCTTGTGGTTTATCTACAAACATGGGACATTAATATGGAAATGGTTGACAATATTCAGCAGACACAAAAACTGGGAATTAAACTATGGAGACAGCTCTAATTTAAAAGTAGGCCCAGTGTGGCAATGACGTCTTTGTTTTTACCTCTGTGACTTTCATTTCTTAGTCACTGCTTTGCTAATGATATAGTAACAAATGGCATTTGGCTGGTTCGGTGAGAACTGAATTGTTTTGTTTGGAACATTATATATCTCATGCACACATTGAGAATTAAGGGTAGTGAATAATCATGCTAAATATATCTGAATCGTGACAGAGAACAGAAACAGACCACCATTCTTAACCAAATGACGAAAATCACTGAGAGCACATGGGAAACAATTTTCTCTTGGCTCTGGTGTAAAAGCTTCTTTGAGGCATAGAAAGGTGCTTTTTTTTCTATTTTTTCTCTTCTTTTTTTTGTCAAGATCAACTTTTACTACTTACTGTTGGTGGACTATTAGTGGTCAAAAACTCCATGTATGAACAAATCTGCCAAAACGATCTTTGTAAGTTGCTCACTTGATTAATAGCTGCCACGTGCAAACATAATAATCACTATGATTCTACTTAAGATTAATTATAAGGCAAGTGCAAGCCAGCTGCATGACCTCCAGGCTTTGTTCGAGCAGCTGGAGCTTGCAATATTCAACAATGACCATTTGGCCTGTTCTGATGACTGAGATCTCATGAATTTCCTGAGGCCACATTGCAGAATTAAAACTGAACACTACTTGTTGGATGATGTAAACTAACTATTAGCCATGCTAACAGTGTGGTTCTGTGGGTATCAGTGTTACTCTATCAGTCAGTCTACTGACATATGTACTGCATTTGCTTTGGTACAACGATGCATGGTGTCCAGAGGATATATCCTTTAGCTTTTGCTTTTCTAGCACCTCCATGACATCATCCATCAAGATTAACTCATGATTTATCAACCTCTCTCTCTTAACTTTCTATCTTTAACCATAATCGGCACCAAGTTTTCTTCGTGTGTCTCCATAATCATATTCATATCAACCCGTGGCGCTAATCAGCTAATGTTAGCATGCTAATACACTAATGAAGGACATTTTGACATATTGTCTGCAAGACAGCAGGTACGCATTGCAAATAGGACAGGACAATATTACAATGTGCAACAGAGCTGTCATGTAAATGCCTACAATACCTCCAACTCTTGCCAATCGGATAATGTTACTAGGACACAGGCCCTGTCAAGTAAGGGTAGTCCAGGGCAAAAACACATTAGTAAAACTGTTACATGCTTTGTTTTGGGTACATTGGTAACAATCTTCCTCTGTCTGGTCAATTCGTAGCAAATCATTTACCAGCAATGCACAGGGGTCAAAGGAAATGCCACTTTCTTGGGTATTGAGATAAGAAAATGTAATAAAGCTGTACAGCCTGCGTAAGAGAGCCATAACCTAATAAAAGACCTTTATAAGATGGGTTTGGTGAGTTCATGAGACTGTCTCTAAATTTCTTATTCTTAGTCTGAAGAGTTCTTAATTCTTGAAGATATAACTTAATAGCTTACTACCAGGCACAAGCCCTCCGAGGAGAAGACATTTCTTTTGTTTATTATTCTCTTCTGAGTCTATAAAATAGTGCAATCAATGTTCACTTTCCCGTCCTTATATACCAACTGCCTACCTGATGAATTCATTTGGTAATGGCTCTTTTCTCTTAGTGCACGTATCCTTGTAGTCGTCCTTGTCAAATTTATAATTTACACCTATTGATTTTGTCAACGCATTTTTGAATTTATAGGCCTAATGGAGCCATTTAACACGAGTCAATTAATCACATTATCTCAATTTAAGCAGAGATGTAAATCTCCGCTTTAACTGAGAACAGGCTTTCTGCAAGCAGAAGTGACGGGGTTTTCTGTAGGTTTTAACAGGAACATTGTTGAACATCTATTAAAAGAAAGGTATGTGGATAGTGATGGACTTGGTGAAAGGCATTACTGAATGATGGCATCGTGTGTTTAAGCACTCCTTTCTATTTCCTGCTGGATGTATGAGGAAGCTGCAGCCAGTCCATTCCTTGATAGCCTTTTCATTATTTATCTTCTACAAACATAGTCTCCCCTGTATGATGGTCATTGACGGGGAGCTGTGGCAGCAGATGTGTCCTTATGACACAAGGTGTAAGCTGCTGTACATATGTAAGTACATGTATTACATGCAGAACATCCTGCTGTAGCACTTGGTCTCAAATGTCTGTGATGCCTGCGTTTGTTATCTGCTGTGAGTTTCCAACTCTGGCATGCATAAACAAGAGTGACTCGGGGAGTTTAATATTCACAGGGAAGCTGACTGCACTGCATCCACAGATGCTGGCACTTCAGTTCTTTTTTGGATCTTCATAGGGCTCTCACTGTTACCCACAAAATTATTTTAATCTTTCACCTGTTCTGGTTTCTACCTGTTCATCCTGATGTCGGTAAGCGTTAGCTAACTGTGGTTGCCGACTTTATTAACATTTATTTCCATTTTGTGACCTCCAGTCAAGTGTTAAGGTCCTGGAGTTCTCGTTGTTTCTCAGTGACACCATACATACAGTACAGCTTCAGATAAAGTTTTTTACAAGTACTGTTACTATGTCCTCTTACTATCAATATATTTTCAAGGTGCAAGGAAAATAATTTAGAATATGGTTGGCAGAATCTCAGAGCCTTTCACTGAAAGTCTTACATACTTCAGTTGAAGTCATCTGGACTTTTTTGGTTTTGAAGACGTTTCACCTCTCATCCGAAACCCTTCCTCAGTTTGAGAACTTAAAACTGAAGAAACTGGGATGACTGAGAATCTACACTTGCACTGAAAGTTGGTTTTCTGTAGAGAACACAGGAGGGAATTAGTGGACAGAGCTAAAGTGAGCTGCTCTCCATCCCATGGTAATACCTCACCTCAGTGCTTTTTCACTGCAGTTATAGATGTCCAGTCAAGCAAGAGAGAGGCATGCAAGCTGATTTACTGCAAACAAGGTCCCAGTGCTGTGCTAACTAGTGATGATGTCACCAAATATGAGCTCAGTAAACCCAGAAGAGAGAGTTGCAACAAAACAATAAGCAGAGAACAGAGAACTACTGCACCCACATTGAAAGCAGTGGAAAATCTGACTTGCTTACTCCGACTGTGTAGTCATGAGGGGCAGTGTGGAAATTATGCTTTTTCATAACACTGAGAGGTAAAAAAGGTCACATTTTTTTCTTTTCTTCAAAACATGTTTTCAAATCAAAGTTAAAGACCAGCTGTAGTTTGATTGTTTTTACTGGAAGCACCTGCATGAATTATACAAAACAGTGATGACATATGAAAGACCTCTTTAATTAACAATTAGATTTTTCAAGACACATATCATGACTGAAAATAAGCAGTCAATGTTATGGCTGGGGTTTTCTGCTTTCTTTCTGCAATCCACCTCTCCCAAAAAACTCATTCTTCTACGGTCTTCTACAAAGAGGCATTAAGAAAGCGAAGTCTTTGCTAGACACACACAGAAACACAGACGTTTGGTTTGTATTTTAGAAGAAAAGACTGTTTCTCAAAAGCTTAGTGATGTGAACGAGCATGAAATGTTGGCAGTGTGAGACGTGCGTTCGGTGCAGTTTGCTGAAATTGAGCGGAGAGCAAGTAAAACAATCACAAGGGTTCTGGTCTTCAGCAACGAGTTTGAAGAATGAAAAGAGTGAATTAAAAGACAGGATGCAATGTGAATCCAGTTTTACCATGGGTTGTTTTTTGAAAATCACACACAATATTAACCTAAATATATTTGCAAATTCTATGGGGTAACACTTTACAATAAGGGCATTAGGTAATGCGGTAATAAGCAGTTAATCAACGTGTAATGTAATCCCTTACTAGCAGTCCTCAGCTATGCTACTTATTCAGTATGTTCTAACCGTACTATTAACATCAGGTAACACAGTAACAGCCATGAACTAACAATTCAATAATACAATGGGAAGCATTTGGACGCAGATGGCCACCTAACCCTTACCTTAATAAAGCATTAATTAATCTGAATTAGTCAGTTATTAATTACCCTTATTGTAAAGTGGAAAACATCCCTTAAATGACACTTAATAGTGTGGTTTTAAACTATTGTATGAATTGGTATCTTAGTTACCACATTTCTTATTACTGAATTAACTAAAGCAGTAGAAAATGAATGAATGCATTACCTAATGTTAATTAATGTACTCTTATTATAAATTGTTACTTACTACAGCATGATCAGTGAACGTGTGCAGGTTGCCAGATGATGAAAACCTTTTCTGCTATGGATGAGGTCAGGCATGTTAAAGGAAAATATTAACAGGAATGAACTAGTAGACACTGAATGTCTTTAAAATCTTTAACAGAAGTGGAATCAGAACGTTCTAAGCGGCTGTATGTAGCCTACAGCGTGTTGTACAACTTACGGGAACATTTATTACATTGTTATCTGCACAAAGTCGTACTCAGGTGTTTTAAACCATTCTGACTGTTTAAACCTGATGTCAGTAAACCAACAGGACACACTTGCAGTCATTCTTTAGTACATAAAGCACTGTAGTAAGTATCTGCTGGGTCTGCCATTGGCATTGTGCAATACAAATTAAAACCCAGGCGGCTATATCTGATAGCAAGATGCACTTCGGAAGTCTTTCGAAATGTTTTTTTTAAGAATGCAGGAAGGTCTTGTTGTTTGAACATTATGACTATTAATAACTTCATCACACATAGCAACAGTGATAAACATAGACAATGGTTGGACTTGTGGTGGGATAATGTCAACCTACAAACACAATTCTTCTCCTCTTCATCAAACCATTACCAAATAATCACATTATGTCCTGTACTGTCAATAAATCTCAGATTCTGTTTGTGGAGGTGCCACACAATCTCATAGTGTTGGTGTTGCTCTTCAGGGAACTGAAAAAGTCCATGACTGGGTTTAGAGTCAGATATCATTAATGTCAACTCCTTTAGCGGCCAAAAGTGTAGTTCATAAATGACTATGATAGACAAAATACAGTTCCAGAGTTGTGGAGTCAGGAGTCAGCCAACCTGGAGTCCAATCCGTGACACGGGATTGGAGGTGTTGGTTAAAGCTGCCCTGCCCTATAAAAAACACACACCAGTTTTGAGTTTGTTTTTCCCAAGAAGCATTGCCTGATGTGAACCATGTCTCGCACAAAAGAGCTCTCAGAAGACCTACGATTAGGAATTTTTGACTTGCATTAAGCTGGAAAGGGTTACAAAAGTATCCCTAAAAGCCTTGTTGTTCATCAGTCCACGTTAAGACAAATTGTCTATAAATGGAGAAAGTTCAGCACTGTTGGTACTCTCCCTAGAAGTGGCTGTCCCGTAAATATGACTGCAAGAGAACATGGCAGAATGCTCAGTGAGGTGAAGAAGAATCCTAGAGTGTCAGCTAAAGACTTACAGAAATCTCCGGCACATGCTAACATCTCTGTTGACAAATCTACGATACTTAAAACATCAAACAAGAACGGAGTTCATGGGAGGACACCACGGAGGAAAAACATTGCTGCACGTTTGAATTTTGCAAAACAGCACCTGGATGTTCCACAGCACTACTAGCAAAATATTCTGCGGTTAGATCAAATCAAAGTTGAGTTTTTTGGAAGGAACACACAACACAATGTGTGGAGAAAAAAAAAGGAAAGCGCACCAAGATCAAAACTGCATCACAGCTGTGAAGTATGGCGGAGGGGGCATCATGGTTTGGGGCTGCTTCGCTGCTTCAGGAAGTGGACAGATTGCGGTCATCGATGGAAAAATGATTTCCCTGGTTTATCAAGACATTCTGTAGGAGAACTTAAGGCAATCTGTCCACCAACTGAAGTTAAACAGAGGATGGGTGACGCAACAGAACAACCACCCAAATCACAGAAGTAAATCAACAACAGAAGTATTTTCTTCTGTCTGCCTCTGGAGTGGCTCAGTCAGAGTCCTGACCTCAACCCGATTGAGATGCTGTGGCATGACCTCAAGAGAACGATTCACGCCAGACATCCCAAGAACATTACTGAACTGGAACAGTTTTGTAAAGAGGAAAGGTCCAAATTTCCATTGTGCAGGTCTGCTCTGCAACTACAGGAAATGTTTGGTTGAGGTTATTGCTGACAAAGGCGGGTCAAACTGTTATTAAATCCAAGGGTTCACATACTTTTTCCACCCTGCACTGTCAACGTTTACATGTTTTTTTTCAATAAAAAACATGAAAACATATAATTGTTTGTGTGATATTAGTTTAAGAAGACTGTGCTTGACCATTGCTGTGACTTGGATGAAGATCAGAACACATTTTCTGACCAATTTATGCAGAAATCCAGGTAATTCCGAGGGGTTCACATACTTTGTGGGATTGTTACTATACATGTTTACACATTTTTTAAATTTTAGTTAAGATTTCAATCTTTTTTTATGCTAATCAGTGTTAGATGCTTGAGATTGGAAGCAATGATTTTTTTTTGTCAATCAGCAGACCATTATTGGACTTCATTAAATCAAAGCCATTTTTTATTTGTGATACGAGTCTTGTAAACAGGTTAAAATTTTAGTTGAAAACAATAGCTGTCTTTAACTGTAAATGGAATGAAATCACATTTTCAAATATTAGATCAAACTGTTGCAGAGATTTCACAATTAGAGTAGTTTGAATATAAGGATAAATAAAACGACTAAAGGAAAGCAAAAGGTGTTAAAGTCAACATGACTTAGTCTTTGTTAGGACACAGATGAACAGCGTACTTCCGGCTGGTGCTCAAATCTACACCTTACCCAGTATTTACTCACTGGTATGACAATAAAGTTGTCTTGGCTGATACAGAACAAAAAACAACAAAAGTAAAAACCGCATGACACGGAGCTTCATCCATTACACCATGCATACAGACTGAAAGAACACTTTAGAGTACAGTACATAGAATGCAAAGCATCTGTGTGTCAGAAGAGGCACTTTACTCCTCGGTCATTATCCCCAGGTAACAGTGGAACATCGGCTGAAAATGGACCTTGGAAAAA
>KV751351.1:769365-793297 GCA_001698575.1 Mola mola | reverse complement strand
TACTCTGTCATGTCCCAGTATTTGTGTTACTAACTTCATCCTGGGTGGCTTCTCCCCGGAGTCTCTTTGCCTTATTGTCTCTCTGCCTCCTGGTGACGTGGCCGTGATGGTTCTGGTAGCGACTTGCTATCCCGTGGAGATGTGACCTTTGTGTCTGGGATCATGATCAACTTCACCTATCTTACCCAGCAAAAGACAGACTGGCCTGGAATCCTGACCTGGATCCCCATCTGGTTCCTGGACTTTGCTCTTTAACAACATACTTCTGGACTCAGTTCTAATGTTTTGGTATCCATAGACTGTAATGACTATCATAATGTTGTGCTCTGTAATTGTGACATCTATTACACATCTACCCGTGCCAGGGAGAGGGATCCCTCCTCTGTGGTTCTCCCTGAGGTTTCTTCTTTTTCCCTGTCTAGGGTTTTTAGAGTTTTTCCTCACCTGGGTTGAGGGTGAGGGTGAGGGTGTTATGTACAGATTGTAAAGCCCTCAGAGGCAAATTGTTATTTGTGATTTTGGGCTATACGAATTAAACTTGAATGATTGAATGATTAATTTCATTGGTCTGTATCTGGAAGTCCTACAGAATCTGAGCTCGGTCGTTCTCAATCACCTTTTGAGGCCCATACTCGGCGCAGATATTCCTGAATACTATGCCACCCACCTGGTATGGCATATCTGCATACAACTTGCGTAGTCGTAGGCTCAAAAGTTCATTGTTTTGTTTAAAGTCACCAGTATGGTTCAGTAAGACCATTTGGCTGAAATTTTGGAGGTGGAATTTTGGGGAAACAAGGTTTTCCTCCTAAACTTTAGTTGCCATAAGAGTTATTTTTTTTTAAGTTTGTAAGCCAAACAGTTGAACATTTAGTACTGGACATCTCATCCTGTTTGGAATTGGGGTTTGCAACTAGCTTTAAATTCTGAATTCCACAATCACATGCATCCACCTTTAAATAATCCACGATTTCTGGTAATCACAAAATTTGCACACCTGATCCTCTGTTTAAAAGCCTCCTCTGCATAAACACTACAGCCTCCCCACCTGTGCTCCCCTCGGAATAAATGCTAAAGTAAACGTGTGCTTTTCTTGGCCCCGAGGTCCAAGCATTTCAACCCTGTGGTTAACTGTGGAGCTGGCCTTTGTAATTAGTGGGGTTAATATCCTGGGCAGCATCTCTAAATTAAACCACTAACTATATGGCGATGCGACTGAGTGATGCACCTGTTCATGGTAATTACAGATGCAACCAGTTTTTCCTATTCTGTTTATATGGGAATTTAAGTCACCAATGGGAAATGAAGCCTAGAATAATTTAGCAAATCTAGACAAATGACAACAATCCAAAATGCCACAAAGACAGACTGAAGGGGTCCAGCCCAAAAAAATCAACTCAAACATCAATCATTAAATATCCATAAAATTACAACATTAATGGTCCTCAGAGGGTGAAATCTTTGGTGATCCCTTGTGAAATCCATTCACCTGGTTCACTGGTGGGAAATCCGTGAATGAGCTGAAATATTTCAGTGTGATTAATATGCAAAAATAGGAGAAATCACTCACTCTGGCCATCTCTTCTAGCTCTTACCTCTTCGGTTTTAAAATACCCCAGTAACTATTGGATGGATTTTCATGGAAGATGTAGATGAGTAGAGGCATTACATTCGAGTACTGCTGTTTCTTTGGCAACAGGAGAGTGATGAGTACCCTTGAAGTTAGAAAAGTGGAGGGAAAATCGGGGTCAAAGACACTAGCTCTTATGTACCAGACTGTGAGCTATGAGCAGACTCTTGAAATACTGAAATACACAAAGGAATTCTGTGATGTGCGTCAAAAGACCATGAGCAATAAAAAAGTACAAAAATAATGAAAAATAACAAAATATGGCAGAGAGATGCTATGGTAATGTAATGAGAACAAAAATCCTCTAACCCTGGAGCAAAAGTTAGTTTTGTTGCCCACTCTGGTGGAGATTTAATCGCCTGTGGTCAAAGGTTTTAACTCTGTAATTGATGATTATCCAGTATCCAAGAAGTGGTAGACAAGAGACTTTGAAGCATCTTATTTAATGCTGCTTTTGTTGAAAAGGTTTTATTTGCTATTACATGCTGTTTGGTGGAAACATCTGACAATCACACTAAATTTAGTGAGAGTAAGCCTTAAAATTGGATGATCTATTGGCTTTGTAGGATTGATAAATATCTGATTTTGGGAGAGAGCAAAGAAGAATTATTTTATTGGTTAGGTCAGGTTTGATTCAAGTGTTCCAGTTTATTGGATCAAAAGAAGACTGTCAGACATGTCAGACATGTATCTAATACACAACTGAACTGCAATTCCTGTACACTGCACATCTATGGCACCTTTGATGACAGCAGATCTAAGATATGCCGGATAAACATAATTAGCTCGGGCAACCAGACACACATTGGGAAAAACAAAATCAGCTGAAATAAACATCAAAAAAAGGGAATAATGACATTTATACCAAGGCAAACGTGTCTAGATTGTACAACTTTGGAAGCAGAAAGATTATTAGCTGGAGCTGGTTTTATTGTTTGTTATCACCTATGACTGCAAGTGTTTCACTTTATTGTTTCAGCTTCACTGTTGGTATTTTTTTGTTTTGACTATCTCCAAATGTGTTGTTTCATAAAAGCTTTTCTTTAGCTAACGGTCTCTTCAACATATCTTGTAAAATCTCCTCTGCCAGTGTTCTCCAACCCTTTAATGCATGCTCTCTGTGTAAGTATGTGCTTAGGCAAGATGGCCTTCTGCACTAATTGAAGTCAACGACTGAAGCTGCAGGGGCGCGTGAACAAACTGCGTCTCCATGGAAACACACGCTGGCAAGCGAGTCCATTGTAGAGCCTGCAGCACCATAATGGAATTGCTGTACACACCCATCTGGAGTCCTTTAACACGAGAGACGTTTGAAAATCAGCCACACAGGAAAGGAGACGGCACAGAAGGTGACTCTTATTGCCTCAGCCGTGTCCTCAGCAGGCGGAGGATGCGTCAGTGTGCATGGTAATAGATATCAAAACATCCCAATCTATGAAGAAAGAGTCCTCCAAAATCAAAAGATGTATACACGGGCATGAAGTTCCACAGAGAAGAGGAGTACCAAATTCAAATGAAATGGAAATACGTCCCAATCTGATATCTGGCACTATAATCTGGGGGAAATGGAGTGATGGAGGCCAGCGTCAGTGGATTTACAGCAGCTCTGACCAGGACTTTGACCTTAGGGTTGACAAAGGCATGGGCTGGACGAGAAGAGTGAAACAGGAGAGCTGTGAAATCATAACCTGCTCAACTCTTCAATCATTAATACTTGTTTTGTTAAGTTATTTTTCCCGTGTTGAAATGAATTAACAAAATGTCGTTTAGTCACATTCTGAGCAGTTTCCATGCTTTGTGCATGTAACATTTAATAAGCTGATTATTGCACTTGCCATTGCAAACTGTCATGCTGCATTATTATTTAATTTATGTCTATTTAATATTTAATTTATTGTTTCAAAGTTACCTGCTTTGTTATGATATTATTTAATATCTATTTTATTGTTTTATTATGATGTTTTAGTGAACACATACATTTCTTATTTTCTTGTTTACCTGAATGCTGCACCCACAAGCCCGTGTAGACCTTGTTGGGGTGCTCAGACTTCATTTCTGACCTTGTTGTAAGTTTGTTTGTTCAAAGCTCTGCTAAAACGTTCCCTTTCACAGCCAAAAGTGTGTTTTAATTGTCATAGATGTGGAGATAAACAATGGTTAGAGTTCTGTGG
This sequence comes from Mola mola, assembly GCA_001698575.1. Lineage (NCBI taxonomy): Eukaryota > Metazoa > Chordata > Actinopteri > Tetraodontiformes > Molidae > Mola > Mola mola. The sequence goes on along the minus strand of KV751351.1, from coordinate 789,496 downwards.
TGATGTTGGGTGGTTAAATTTATAAACGTCTTAATGTATGTGGAGCAACTAGCTGTGCAGGTTACTGTGTGGGTATTGTTAGCCTGTTAGGGTTAGCTCGTGCCTAATCCTGGCAGTGTGGCCCTTTGAATGTCAGCAAGCCTTATTTTTTTTATTTTTTTGGTGGGGTTTCCTTCATTGTGAATTCTGAGCTGCATCAATGGGCTGCGGAGACTTATTGTCATTTCTTTTCACCGATGCGCAATAAAGTCGGATCAATATCGAACAGCATGGGAGAGCGAAGTACGAACATTCTACACGTCAACATGTAATTTCCTTTTTATTTTTTTTTGTCGGAAGGGGGTGATTCTGACTGTGAACAAAGTAACTCAAAAACTACTGCAGAGATCATCGCCAAATTTTACAGGAGATATATTAAGATTAAGCTCTCCAGCTGACTACATTTTAGGCCCTCTAACATTAAACATTCACGGAATGACAGACGGAAACAAGTCTTGCTGTCGGTGCATGGCGTTGCAAACCACAGGATTATCCAGGGCATTGGTGTTGCCAAGCGGAGGGTATTGTTTTAGAGCATATTCAGGATTGATTTCTATCAAACTTTATAGGGGAGTTGATACAGTTTAGATCTTAAGAAGGAATAAAGTAAGGGACCTCTAGCAATTGATTGGTGATGATGACCCTCTGTGAAGGTGCTGCAATCCTGTCTAACAGTAACAATATTACTTTTCAACATTCTGTTTAAGCTCTGGAGCTCACTTTTTCAACCCCCAAAATATTGCAATTCAAATAATGCAATTAATATCATGAAAGGGAAACAACCATTCAACTAGTAGCTTATGTAATAACTAGCTGAGTATACAACTAGTCAGCCTAGTGGTATGTGCAAGTGTGTGATTGTGTGCCATTTTTTGCTCTGTAAGAACTCAGGATTTGCTTTTAGATCCATCTTGTCTTTACAACCATCTCTGATCTTTTAAGATTTTGTGGGCAGAGGTTGCTCTAACAGAGTTGCCATGGAAACAGTGGCCATCAAGCTACCATTTGCAATCTACCTCTAGAATGAATAAAGGCTGTAATGAACAGCTATGCCCTCCCTCCTCCTCCCCTCTGCTTTTTACCATCTACGTGTGATGGTGGGGATTTGTGGGTGGTTCAATGAGGGATTTAAAGGAAAGAAATAAGCATTGCTCAGCTGCACATAAATCAGAAAAAAGAGCACAGAATCTGCCTCGGTAAATGATCACTGTGTTGGAAATATATCGCCTGCTTTCTGTAACTTCCACCATCATCATAAAAATTCTGACAGGGCTGACTGAGGTGCTGCAGGGAAATAACAAGAGAAACAAAACTCCAGATATGATGGAGCATAAAGAGCCGGCGGGGGGGGCATGAGGAACGGTTTTTAGTCTCCCCAATGTACAGATCTGAACACGCCTCACAGCATTGGACCACATATACAACATTGCTCAGCTTGTGTTTAGGTATTTTATCCTTAGGATGAACAAGTGTTTGTCTAAGGGTGTCGCTGGGTTTTAAGTGCATCGGGATGTCATGTGTAGAGAAAAGTTTCTCTGACACTCCAGCCGCATATGAGACAACGATGTGGCTTCGCTTGTTGTTCCTTTCTACGTCAGGTGTCCCAGTGTGATTTGTCAGTCTCTGTTGATTTTATGAAGGTCCAGTTGGGATAGCCTCATGTTTTTAGTGATTGAGAGAAGAAGTATTAGTAAAGAAGAACAAAATGAAGCTTGCTAAAATCTTAAGTACTTGATTCAGCTGGTCTTCTTTTTGACTCTTGAAGACAGTTCACCTTTCATCAGGATGGCTTGTTCAGTTGGGAAATTTGTGAAGAGTACAAGGTATTTAACCCTTAGTAGAGTCCTTTGCACCTTGGGGGTGGTAACATGAGTCACTGACCCACCCCGACATCTTATGAGTGGTTCAGGTCACATGAGTCAAGGTGTGAATGGGGGATATGGTGGATGACTCATGGTGTGACTCACTAATGTCTCATATGATGGCTGGGTGGGCAAGCAACTCATGAGAGAACCCCCCCCCTCCAAGGAACAAATGACCCAACTAGAGGGAAGAATGATATACGCTCATAATATAACTCATAATGAATGCTTCAACTTAAACCTGCCCCCTGTTATTGTAAAGTCACTGCACCATGAAAGTGAAAATGAAACAGGTACACCATTTATACAACCCCAATTCCAAAAAACGTAGGACGTTGTGTAAAACATAAATAAAAGCAATGCAGCAAATCTTTTCAGTTACACCTACATTCAGTTGAATTCAGCACAAAGACAAATTATTTCATGTTCCAGCTGACTGACTTTTGTATTTTGGGAAATATAAACCAATTCTGAATTTGATGACTGCAACACATCCCAAAAAGTTGGGACAGGAGCATGTTTAGCACTGTATCACATCCTGTTTTCTTCTAACACTCAGTAATCGTATTGGAAATGAAGACACTAGTTATTAAATATTGTATATGTATACCGTTCTTGCTTGATGTACATCTTAAGTTACTCAACAGTCTGTGGTTTGGTGTTGCCTTGCTGAAATAAGCATGGACGTCCAGGAAAAAGACATTGTCTGGGCAGAAACACATGTTGCTGCAGAACCTGTATGTACCTCTCAGCATTTATGCCTTCTGCCATGGTCTCCGCCCACAGTTGTGGGCGGAGCTTCTGTGTGTCGTTAATATGTGGCTTTGGCTTTGCATGGTAGAATTGTAACTTACATTTGCAGGTGCAGCCACATACTGTGTTAACTGACAAAGGTTTTGTCAGTTAAGTGTTCCAGAGCCCTCATCGTAATATCCACCAATGAATGCTACCGGTTTTTAAATGCTGTACCACCTGAGGGGTCAAATGTCACAAGCATTCAATGTTGGTTTTTGGCCTTGCCCCTTACAGGCAGAGATTTTACCAGACTCTCTGAATCTTTTGATGGATGGACTGTAGGCGGGGAAATCTCTAAATTCCTTGCAACTGCACATTGGGAAACATTTTTCATAAAATGTTAGACTATTTTCACACGGGGGAAATAGCAGAAAACTAGTGGAAATTTCTATTGTCTGTTAGCAAACTATAAGCTATGTTTACATGGACACAAATATTTGGAATAAAGGGTTGATCAGAATAAAAATACTTCATGTAAACACGTCAATTGGAAGATTCTTGTCATGGTTCTGCCCTCTGCTTTTAGTTTGGTAGTTGTGTTTCGGTTTTGTGTTACTTCATTTCAGGACTTAAAGCGGTTCAGGTGTGCAGAGCTGATTACCTGCAGCTGTTGATTCCTCATCAGTGGCTGTATATAAGACTCAGATCCTGATCTGCTGGTGGCCAGAACATCTTGTTCCCAGTAAGGTAAACCTCGACAGCTCCCTACGTCCTGATACTTTTGAACTCTCTGTTTCCGTGTTCTTCTCGTCTGAGTCTAATAGTTCTGCTCTTGTGACTTTTTGTTGCTACTTTGAGCCTGTGGTTCCTAGTGTTACTAGAAATTTTCTGTTCAATACTTTGCTCAGCCTTCCTAGCGGTCTTTTGTTTGTACTTTGTCTACGCATCTTCCTGGAGTTTCCTGCGCCTTTTTGTTAATCATTGTTTTGTTGTTCCAGCCCTGCCGGGACTGGAGAGCTCAGCCACCACAACCGTGTCCTGCCCTGGTGTTGGTTGTTACTCAGTTCGGTTTGGATTCTGGTTTCTGTTAAATTTTTATTTTGTACTTTTTAACCCCTGAGTTTCCTGTGTCCGCTTGTGGGTCCAGACTCTGTACGTCACAATTCTAATCCGATTCGGCTCATTTGGAGAGAAATTTTATTCCGGTCGAGAGGGGTGGTTTATGCTGATCCTTGTTCTGATCGCGACTTTCTGTTTGGGGTAAAATTACCCTCACTGCGCATGTGTATCCTGTGACAGGAGCACTAAACTCGGAGGCTGTAACGCAGGAGTATTATGCATTGCTGAGCCCGCGGCTTGATCACGGAAAACAGTAGAAACAAAAGTAGGGCTTTCAGAACCTGGCGCAGGTCCATTCTTTAAGAGTGCGACGTTTGTACTTTCGCACTTTGTGTTTAGCCACATCAGCGTTTGTTTACAGCATGGGAGGAAATACAACTTCCTACTTCTGCGGTTGTTAAGGAAATTAGACAAAATCTGACGCTTGGTGCATGTAGTATTTGATTTAGTGTCCAAATAAGCAGTGGAATTTCCAATCCCTCAAATTTTTAATTGGATTAAGACATTTTGCGCATGTAAACATAGCTATTGAATCATTTGGTTAACCTAACATATCACTGAGTGTTTTGAGTAGTCAAGATATTAATGTAGTAGTAATGGCAGTTAGCTGTGTGACTATGCCTTTATCATACACGTATACAGAGCTGTAACCTATATTGCACAATATGATTCAGTCAACAAGTACACCAATAAAAAAAATCCGCTAAATAACTGAAGCTGCTTAAAGAACGTTCGCTATATACCTACTCCAAGCTCACCGATTCTCAATACACTATAGCTTTGTGCGAATTTTTGCTTTGTTTTTGGTTGGAGATGGCGGAGTTAAAGATGTCGAAATTCTCTGAGAGTGACGAGGATGGACAGGATGAGGAACGAGCACATCAGAGGGACAGCGAAGGTCGGACGTTTTGGAGATAAAGTTAGAGAGACCAGATTGAGATGGTTTGGACATGTGCAGAGGAGGGACAGTGACTATATTGGTAGAAGGAGGCTCAAGATGGAGCTACCAGGCAGGAGGCAAAGAGGAAGACCAAAGAGGAGATTCATGGATGGAGGAGGATGATTCGCTGTGGTGACACCTAGAAATGCAGTCCAGTGGAGAGAAACAAGACTTTCTGCTGAGTCTGACGGGCGTGCAGCTCATGGAGAATCCCAGTGCTGCCGCAGCTGAAACTGACAGGACCAAACTGTCTGAGCGAGACCAACATGACCTGCCATTACCACTAAAGGGGGCTGCAATGCCCGAGGAGAGAAATTGTCGAAAGACTAAACACACACGCACTATGATCGCACAGATGGAGGTAACTGCACATCCACACACTGCACAGACACGGTGCCAAGTTCATGTCAGTGCTCCTGTGACCTCTAAACAGAGAGGCTGCCAGCTCATGCTGACCCATCTTTATTCAGTTATGATAATGCAGTGTCACACAGGTACAGACTATGCTCAGGCAAAGTGCGGGCTCTCAGAGTGTGGAAAGCAAGCTGCCTCAGACTTAACATGCTGTGATTTGAAGCACATGAATTTATACCTAAAAGTCAGACAGAACTGAAACAATAGCAAGATTAAGAATGAACAACACGGATGACGGATTATAAACGAGTCAACGACAGTGACTGCAAGAGTGCATCTGTAAACGCACAATGTCAGCCCAGCAGTGGGCATAACAGGGTGTCACCATGAAAGTACATGATCTTTTGGTTGATTGGGTGTGGATTAGACTCATAGTAATGGGGTTTATGGCTTGAAGAACATTATTATTTACAAAAATAACACAATCTGGTGTCTGAAAATATAATCAGCTGCAGATCCATTGATATTTACTATTGTGCAAAGAGAGCTTCCATTAGTTTTTGATCTGTTGTGCAAACAAAAGATCTGTGGCGGCGGCGGCATATGCTGCAGCAGCGCACGTGGAGGTGGTGGCGCTAGTGATTTTATAATCTGCAGATTTTCTGTGGCAGAATAATGACACTTTCACTTCACAAGAGCCATGCCATCAGCCTTTACAGTACTCTATTGAAGTAAAGTGGTATAAGGCTCTGGGATTACCTGTAGCTATAGATGAGCCGGGTTTAACATTGCAATGTGAGTAACTGCACTCAGGCCCCAGAAGCTCACAGTTGAATGTGTGTTGGATTTGGTAATTTGCATCTTTAAGAGCAGTAGGTAGTAATAGCTCAGTTTTGGCTCAGGAGGGTGAATGGTTTATCCTCAAATAAAAGCACAGTTGTTTGATCACGAGTCTACATGTTGAAGTGTCCTTGGGCAAGAAACTGAGACCTACATTGTGGCAGTTTGTGATTGGTTGAGGACAAACAGAAAGTGCCATGTCACTCCTGATGAGGTGCCTTTCATGACAGCCCCTCTCAACAGTATGTAAATGTGCATTTTCACAGCTGTAAATTGTGGTTAGACTATAAAGTTGCAAAGTAAACACAGTTTAACCGTCAAATAATCTTCAAAAGGATAAAATCAACATAAAAGAGGGAATTTAATTCCCACCAATAAAAAGTCTAAGTGTACTGCTTCCATCAAGGCACCAAACTGAAGAAGCCATGATTGGCTATAAAAAATGAGCACACTGGTCCACCTAAACCACTCACAAACAAGTCAGAATAAGTAGAGGCTTCAATCACATGTGACAAGTTTCAGTACGCCTCTAGTAAATTAGTAATACACGTGTTGCTACAGACAGATGTCAAGGCAGAAGGCCTTCCTACCTGGATCTGGGTTCCGCTCCAACGTGTCTGCCTTCTTAAAAAGAGGGTTTTCCACGCAACTGTCACAACATGCTTGCTTGTGTGGGATTGACACAACGGTCCACTAAAAAAAGTCTTTGGTCAAGACCTTCTCTACATGTCAAATGTCATGATATGACAATTGTTGCGAATTGGCATCATGTTAAAAAATAGACTCGACTGATCACGGAAACCAAACACTGCCGTAGTGATCATGTATCGATCACTGGTCGCCTGCTTTTCATCACGAGGAACTGCTGTCTGTTCCGTCCCTGTAAGATCCAAAAAACACCTTTCCCCTTTTTTATATTAAATATAAAAACCATACTTTTTTTTTTTTTGGTTCTTTTTGTACGCACACTAGCTGCTTTTTGCCCCTGGGCCCCTTGGCCGGCTAATCTGGCCATGGCAACATGTTTATCTTTAGCAACTGACTATGAACTCAGCATTTTCAATGCTTGAAGACATTGCTGCTTTACAAAGGTTGAAAATTATTTGGTTAAATTTGAAACAAAACCTTGTTTACAGTTTTAACAGATTGTAAGATAAAACACAGCACAGATTTTCTTTTCATTTGGCTAAACACACTATCAAAGCAAATAAAGACACGGACCTAATGAAAATAAAACCTTAAATACTTTAAATTTAGCGCCCTGATTGTGCAAATGCTCGTGTTAGACTTTCCATAGCTAGCCTATGTTTTAAAAGTGTTAGTTTTGACTAAGGGGAGTCTTAAAAGGGAGACAAACTCTTCATGATGTCTTTTTTTTTTTTTTTTTTTTTTTTTGGGGAATTTTTTCCCTTGGAGAGGTTGATTGTTCCATCCTTCTCCTGGCAGACAGTCTTTTCTGCCAGAGGGGTTAAACATTGCTTCACACAAGAGCTCTTCAGACAAATGAATCGTAACACATCGCAGGTAACGCTGACAAATGCATTGTGGCTGACAAGTCGCACTAAGGTTCTCTGCTGAAATCTATTGCAAATTGTCTCGCAGCCTTTGTTTGAACAGTGAATCACAGATAACAGAATTTTTATTATAACAGTAAGGAAGTTGAATGCACAGTTGTTGTGGCAGAAGGCTAGAGAAGAAATTCAAGTAACTAAGATAAATGATATCCTGACAGAAGCCTGTTTCCATGTCTGAAAAGCATCGTGTTCCTGGGAAATAATATTACTCAAGACTGAGAGCCTATCTTATACATGCATGTGTAACAATGCTCTTATCTTAAGTGAGTGTGAACATCTCGAGCAGGGAATTGACGACAGTATGTATCCTTAGCCATATTAGTATTCAACAGACACACACTTATAAACAACCAGGCCCGACACACACTCTGGTTCATACATGTCCACTGCCACAGTACAAATCACAGACTCAGGGAAGGCAGCAGGCAGGAGGGAGAGAAACATGGGAGAGGGGAGTCATGGAGGAGGAAGATGTGACATGATTTACAATGAGATCATTAACCTTGAGAAACAGAATGGCCCCTGCGACATAAACACTGTCTCTCGGACCGACACCCAGCAAGAACAATACCTTAGTGCAAAGACCACAATACAGGCATGACTGGAACAAAAATAATGCAGGCGACTGATACTTAAAATAAAAAAAAAAAAAATAATAAAAGCAAGTATTAGATAATAATATAGTAAATCTGAGAAGGGCTCCATTATATTGTGTTCATGCTGGGAAAGTGACAAAATAAAGTAAATGACGCTCAAAGGCTAAAGGCTAATAAAGCCTGATTTGTAAGTCTGTTGTTTATGCACTAAAGACCTTTATCCACAGCAGCCATTTTATCAAGAAACAGCAGGGTGGACACAATTGTTCCCAGTAATACTAAATCAAATAAAAGTGCTGTTATTGCTGAACCTCAATAAGTTTTGTTAATTACAACTGAGATGTTTACCTGTGATTTCATGATATTATGGCTGCAGTGAAAAAGGTCCATTGTCCCTCAGTGAAGTGCACACAGCGAAATGGAGCTTGTTGTGTGTAAAGTGTAATTTATACGAAGTTTTTTAATGACTTGGAGCTTTCTGTTTGTGTTAGGGCCCGACCGATATGAAATTTTTGAAGCCAATATAAATACCATTATCAGGGAGAAAAAAAGTTCTAATAACTGATATTGGCCGATAATACATACATTTTTAGCAATGATCCCTCAAAAGAGGTCAAATATTTGTTATAAAGATATGCAACGGAGAAAAATATTTTACAGATAAACAATAAACTTTACTGACATAAATGACAGCAGTACACAAAAACAGTAACCTTCACTGAAAACTTTACATAAATCACCCCATCTGTTTCTGCAATGTATTCTTTAAAACCACATTCTTTGATAATGGCCGATATTAATAACATATAAGCCGATAACTGTCAAATCTGTGACGGGCCAATATCAGCCAAACCAATATATCAGTTTGTGCACTTTAATTCGTTGCAACTTCTTTAGTTGTCATAAGTTTTTAAAGCCTAAATAACTTCAAATCTGGGAAAATAAGACAATACATAGTCTACTGTCCTTAATATACTTTATATGCCAGCTGCTTGTGTCACTGACATATTTTGTATAATGTTATGCGTTCACATTTGTTCGGTTCGTGGCAAGTTGGATTGCTGATGCTTTCATGAGTTGTATTCTGACATGAACACTGTTCACTGCAGTGTTTTATAGTTCAATTAATAAAACATAAGAGTTTAGGTGCAGTGGTCCTTTGAGCTGAATGCTAACATTAGCATGCTTCTCCAGCAGGTTGAAAAATATAATTCAAGCAGGCTGTTAAGCAGATTAAATCTAATGACTTTACAGCCAGGTTGAAGGGAATGTCTAGATAAAGAATTACAATCATAATTCAGCCTGAGGTGGAAAAAAAAAAAATAAAATATAAGAGTTGAGACATTTCAGTCGAGAAATCAAGATTACAGTTAGTGACACTGCCACTGGCAGAAGCAGGAAATAAGCCAGCAAACACGAGGACTTGTCGCACATCCATTATTTATTTATCCACAAACCTAAATCCATTCTATTACAAATCTCTAGTATGTATATTAACCATTTGTCAATAATCATTTAAAGTTTAAACCAGAGTAAAAGCTTCCCTCTGACAAACCCAGTAGTAAACATCTAGTCACACATTCACTACATTCAAAGGTAAAGACAAAAAACAAAAACAAAACAGCATTCAGTAACTGGCACAGACTGACAGGAAGCCCTTTCAAAAGTGCGTTAAACAACAGTCGTGTTGCAATGCTTTTAAATAGAAACAATAAAATAGACAAATATTTCCCTAATATATTTGGCAATATATCACTCTTATTCTGTTATGTATAAAAAGTGTGATTTTTATATTTTTCCTCATCTGTTTTTCTTATTTCATGTTCAAAATATAAGCTGAAAAATGGTTTTCAAATATTGGAAGACCATTTGATATTTGAAATAAATTTTCAAATATCAACATTTTTTTGAACATTGAAGCAGTATTCAAGGACCTTCGTGTCAGTGTGACTAAAAAAAAAAAAAAAATTTGAGGTCAATCTCAACATTAAAGCCTTCTAATAAAACAGGTCCATGTAAGACAGCTTGAAGTATTCAAGTGATTTGCATTTTTTGAAGGCTGAATGCTGACATTCAAACTATTTTGAGTAAGAGCTGTAGTAAATAAGCATTTCTTTACATCTACAGTATAATGATGCTAAATAAATAAGGTGTTCTGTCTTTTACAAAACACATGTTTCTGTACCTAAAGGTTCTACCCATCTTATGGCAAAATGCCAGCTTTGCTAAATAAAATGCAAAGTCACTTCTTAAAGCATGAGTGATGATTCAAGTTAGGCTGAAGGTAAAAACTCATTTTTTAAAAGCACTGAAACTTACATTTTGGCGTGTGCTCCGTCCCTTTTGTTACCGATAACGGTTAAGGTGGGGGAACAAGCACACTGTGTGCATTAAGAATATGCACAGCCTGCTTACTGAGGATCAACTAAGACCAAATCATGTGACGTGTTTGCAGCTTCCTCAGTCCCGCCTCTTTCACTTCCTCGTGATTGCAACACAACACATCACTTGTCATTTCTGACAGCTGAAAAGGCAACAATGCTTTGTACAGGTGACGCCAGTAATTAACTTCTCACTAAATGACAGCATTACGTTTCTCTCTTCCGGAAAAAGCTAATCCTACAACAGCATGACATCAATGCAGCAGTTCCAAGAGTTAGTTACATCGAATGGTTTGCATTCGCTACATTAAAGCTACAAGTAGTAAAACAAATTCAGTTCAAATGTAGTTTAGGTAACTTAAAACGACAAACTTTATTCCAGTCTTGTCTTTTTAGAGTAGTGTATGTGTAAAATGATCAGTTTGACCAGTAATATTAACTTTACCATTTGCAACGGGAGTGCTTTTCTGCATTGAATATCTCTGGTATTAGGCCATTGTGGGTAACGTTGTGTCTGTAGGACACTTTATGGCAATATACTGTAGATTTTATGTGTGCGCGTGTGTTGTTTTATTTTTCTTCTTTTTTTAACATCACTATGATATTATTATCTCCTATGTATTTTTTTCTCTTATTAAGTTCAGTCAAAAAGACATTTCCGGCTCTTTATTTTATCCATACTAAACAAAAAGCTGCAGCCTTACATCTGCAGAAATACAGTTGAAGTAAGAAGTACATGAACCACATCTGTACGACATGCCTGTGTGTGTGTATATCAAAATATACAACAGCTCTCAGTCCCCTACAGTAGGAGTGACATTTGATGCCATTAATGCTGAAGTTAAATGCTTTCAGAAAAAGAACTGCCACAACCATTACTGAGGGTGCTTAAACCCCAGTACCGTCAGTTTCATCTCCTGCTCCTCCTCCTGCAGGTCATGTTCAGAGGAGGTCCGTCCCATCGTAGACCACAGGCTTGTCCAGACTCAGATGATACAGCACTTTCTTTGAAATGAACCTGTGTAAAAGGTGGAGGAATGTTTGTATTTTGGTTTGCTGCTGCTTTTTCCAGTCTAGATTCATTGTGCATATGCATAAAAGCAGAGCACACACACAGTGGCTGACCTGGAGAAAGAGTTGTCAAAGATGAACGTGTATTCCCCGGCCTTCCTGACTTTAAGCTCCCCCTGGATTGTCTCTTTGTGCGAGTTACAGCGAGTCAGTGGGATCAGGACCTGCAGGGAGTGAAGCACAGACATCCTGTCTGACATTTAGAACTGCATCGTGGAAACAGTCTTCATACTGTATATCAGGTACAAGTCTAAAAAGGGAGGTTGGGATGGGGATCAATAAAATCTTTCTGAAGCCGAATCCAGTTTAGAATCGGTGACTTTTCACCCGTGGAATCTTGTTAGCTAGTAAAAATATGTACCATGTCTATTGCAGTCCAAGGTGGTAATTCTACTTTGCTGTAGCGTTTTCACCACATGTGCTCACTGCTCATTGACATTCATCAACTCTGGCCTGGCATATTTTTCCTTTTGCTGTGAAGGAAAACAGCGTTTGCTCCTCACTGCACAGGTAAAAAAAAATGAAAAGAAAAAATGAATTCTAGCTTTTGCATTTGAACAGGAACCTGAAAGGGAACTGATGGCTGCTCTGCAGGTCACAGTGAGCCAGGTGACGGAATACAGAGGCAGGTTGAGGCAGAAACCCGTTCTACGCACCAAGTTCTGACTTGATAAATATCCGAAGAGCTGCTGATGGCTGATGTCTACCCACACTCTGAACAAAGTGTATCGCAATGCTCTGTCCATCTTACTAACAACATGTTTTAGTAGCATTTTTTAGCATTTTTTTGTTTTCTCTACAGACAGTCAAAGATTTCACAAGGATTTTTTTGGTCAATCCGGACTTCCTAAGCGGTGATATCATGTACACGTTTCTCGCCACCTTGGCCTGCTCCAGCGACGTGTCCGTGCTCTCCCTGTAGACCACGCTGAAGGAGATGCTCTTGGGTTCAGATGTGAATGTCCAGGTGACGGTGGGACCAGGAGCGCACATGGTGATAGGAATGGTGCTGTAACAACTAGACTTGATGAAAAGCTCTCGGGAGCTGTCACCAAACCCTGAGATGTCATCCACTGCGAAGGGGACAGAGAGTCTGCAACAAAGTCAAGAAAAGAGGATACATATTTAGGGTATTAAATTTGATTTCCTTTCTTGAATAGCAGATCCCTGCAGACGGGACGTAACATTTTCTATTTAAATAAATGTGTGTTATGATAAAGGTGTTGACCCAACACTGAGTCAGCTGATCATGTTTAAATAAATCTCCTCACAGCAGAGAGTAATTTACCATGATTTTCTATTAACTGATTAACTAGAATAATTGATCATTTGGATGTGCATCCACAGGGTTTCCAGTGTGACTTCCACTGCATGCTAGACCTACGTCAGTTCTCCAGACTTAAGCAAGCAGATCTCTGCATCCTGAACTGCAGCACTGAGGTCCTCAGTATCTTCTGACGTGATGTCTCCCGTACTGGTGCTGCTGTTCCTAAAGAGACAGACACATATTTTATATTTCTACACAATTTATATGAATTTGTAAACAATTATTTTCAGTGTCTTGTCATACCAACTTGAATTAAAAAAAAAAAAAAAGATGGTTCACAGTACACATACAATAAAAACACAGCATTAAAGGCAAGAAAGTATACATATAAAATAAATTAGGTAAGGACTGCCAACTGCAACTGTTGTTTTTTATGTGGCTGATTGGAGTTGAATTATTTTTCAATCAATTTTTCTATTTCACTCATGTAAAGACAACCCTTCACTATTTTCCATTTGTTTCTTTGGGTGGCATATTTAAAAGCCAGTAGAGAATCTGTCTCTGTGTTTGCTTTCATCACGCTGAGGTTTAGAGTCCCTGTCACAGTCTCAACTCCTGCCCAAGTGAAAGCGTGTGAGATACTTACAGCTGTGCTGCCCCCTGCTGCCCGTGTCCAGGAGAGCAGGCAGTGGCAAAGGAGAGGGAGTCACTGTCATACACGCCGCTCACTTCCTCCTCAGTAATGACGTCAAAAACACCGTCGTCAAGCTTGTCACCTTCATTAGCTCCTAGAAAATAACATCAGCTTCATTAGCTACCGTGTCTACTGCTGAAAGTACGCCCCAAGCTAAAGCAGGAATTAAACAACCTAACAACACTTCACTGTGTGTGTGTGTGTGTGTGTGTTTTGTAACCTGAAACACTGGCCAAAGTTCGCCCAGCTTGAAGCCAACGGCTGAAAGGCGTCCCCGGGGCGTTGTTAGTCACTTCCTCCTGCGGGTGGCGCTCAACCACCGCACTGTGCTGGTTGTAACAGTGCAAGCAGCAGCGCTCTCTGGTGCCGCCCTGCTGGGTGCTTACGGTGTTACTGCAGCAGTAATAGCAGAAGGGACGCCCACACAGTCTGGGAATAAACAGCATCCGATGTAAGTAAAAATGGCTTCATTATTCTGATCTGAAGACTGTTAGTGAGTGTAGTCAGGAATTCATGAAGGGAACATTTTAGAATGAGAAAATATCTATATTTTAATTTTGAAAAAATAAAAACAAGACACAATGTTGTTCAAAAGTTTAACGTCACCACAGCAAAAGCTCACTTTATATTTTGTTTACACCGTTGACTCCTCCGATGTTGTCGTAGTCAACTGCTCTGACGCAGCGCTGAGGGACAAGAAGTCTTTTACTGTACCCATGTTAGGGCCGAATTGTGAAAGACACGTAAGACTTAAATACAGTATATCCCTAATGTGACAGACTAAAAATAACGTGCCGTGATGTTGCATCTATATCTTGTTTTGTTAACTTTGTCTGTCTACTGCAGCTTCATAAATGTGAAGATTTGCTGCTTCTGATCATTTAAAGAATTTTCATTTATACTCAGTAATTCTCATATATATTTTACATAACATAGAAAAAAGAAATGTGACTTACAACATTTCTTACAATTTATTGAACTTTTATGAACCAAACAATCTGTTAAAGGAGATGAGCTCAGATTAATTAGTAGTTTTAATAAATTATTTGTTTTAGTTCCAAACAAATATTTCAAAAATCCATTTTAACCAATAGTAAAATCTGACTTTTACATTGATGTAAATGATATATACATTTATCATATAAGAGTACAACAGTTCTGTCGGTTCCTAATGATTCGTACATACTTAAGTTTTAACATTTTCAATACAGGACCTTGAGCATTTTTTACTGTATAATTTTAGTACTTTTACTTCAGTAAAGAATCTGTGTACTTCCTTTAATACTCTCGGCATCTCTTGCTCTATCAAGATAAACAAAAGTTGGGTTAGGCTAAATGAACATAACTGTTACTGAAGGGTGGTTTGTTATGTTCACCATCACAGGAGAGAACTATAATTTCCCTGTTCCCCGTTACCACTGATTAATGTAAGCAATTGGAACACTGAGCTGTAAAGCCCATCAAAGAATTCTGATATAATTAGTGATATGTTACTTTAATTTGATTTGCTGACATTAAAATTGCTACGGCGGATAGTGAATGTCACAGTAAACACACACAAAAAAAAAATAAAATGCACACCTGTGATTTCAAGTTCTATATCACCCACCTGGCCAGTGACCCAACAGTTTGTCCCCAAAACCCCAAAATATACTTGCATCTGGCACCTGGTGCATTAAAACATTCATACAGCTAAATAAAATTAAACTCTGGGTCACATTGTCATATTCACTGCTCATTTCCTCACACTATCTGTTTTTGCTGTTGTTTCTTTAAAAATAAAATGAGTCTCATAAATTCAAGTCATTATCATTCACATACTAGTGCATGTCAAAAAAATAGAATTTCATGATATTTCATGTTTTCATGTTATTTAGGAGGGTGAACATTTAATATATTCTTGTCTCATTACATATAACCTAAAATGTTTCAAGAATTTCAATTTTTTTTCTTTTATTTATGGCTTACAGCTAAAAAAAAAACCACAAAAAAAACAACAAAAAAAAACAAAAAACACCCATCTTAAAATATTTGATACTTCACTGTAAAACCATAATCATCGAAATTAAAAAAGATTAAAAAAAACTTGTCTATGGTATTCTAATTTTCTAAGATACTCCGGTAGCACCAATTTACAATTATTGTTATCTCATGACACCTAACATTAACATAAAGCAGGCCTCTACCCTTTTCTTTTTTATCAATGAACTTAATCATTAATTTGGAGAGACAAGACAACACTGTTTCTTGATATAGGGTGGGCCGGGTGGCGCGGACACGTCTCCCTTCTTAGACACTGGCTTTAAGCAGCGCACACACACATACACCAAAGGTCATTCATGTTTTCTCTCCCTTCCGTATTCAAATTACATACAGTATATGTATAAACACCCCACAATCACTTCGCATCGCTAAGCTGTTAAAGTAGCATGCTCATGTGTGCACACATGTTCGCGATACTTTATTTTATACATACACAAACACCACACTCACCGCTGCTAAAATGCTCTCCCCTCCGAATGCTCGACTGGCGAAAGGGGGGCGTAGCTACGGACGCTACTATATAGAGCAGTCTGTCACGCTGTTAGTCAGGTGATCTGCCAAATAAATTTTATTTCTGTCAATTATTAGTTTTCCCACCTCATCATTTAGTTTATTAATGGGGAAGGATGATGAAAAAGTTGCTTAATTTATGTTTTATTACTGAAATGTTTAATAAGTTGTAAATATTTTTTTTGAGAGAAATATTAGTTATTGCATTTCTTTTCATGGAAAATTACACCCAGGGGAGTGTCTAGGGGTATAAAAGAGGCCCTCTTGGATGTGGGAAGGAGAGTCTTGGATGGTTGCTGTGGAGGTAGCAGTTCCGTGAGTAGCTTGCATTCTGGTTATTTTTGTACTTTTGTGAATGAGTTGCTGCAGAAGGATTGTCTTTTTTGTAAATAGATTGTTCTATTTTTTCACTCGTTGTAAAAAGCGCACTAGTTTTTTCACTTTGGTACTGGCACAATAAAGTTGCACCGTCACTGGATTAAACGACTATGTTAATGGTTTTCCCATCTACGGTGGGAGCGTTAATAGAACCCTGCAACAATAGCGAGGACCATCTGACCTGCAATTGTACTTGCGAAGCCACCAGCTGAACTGACTCTGACAGCCCACACAGTAGTTGACATCCTTCTCTGTCTCCTCATCCCGCAGTTTCTGCTCAAACTCCAGAGCGTCCGTCTTCTGCCAAAGTGCATCTTTCTCCCTGCAGGAGGCACCATTTATCGTGTTTGAAAATGCAACAAAAACACAAAATAAAACCATTCAGAAACCCCAATCACAATGACAATGTATTAACTACTTTGTGCATATTTAAATCGTATTAACCTTAATAAGAAAAATAGGTGAATGAGAGAAACAAACAGACATGAAAGTAAATCTGAGGTCATAAAACGTGTTTTTACCTGATGAGCTCTACAAGCCTTTCCTCCAAGTTGATTTTGGTGCGGTAAAGGTCGTCAAGTTCAGCAGCTGTCTGAAGATCGAAGCTCTGTTTGTCTTGTGTGAGCCTCCGAACATTTTCACTCATCTCCTGACAGACCTGCTGAGCCGCTGCTAGACCTTCTTCAGACCTGCACGCGCGCAATACCAACACAAGCTAATCTGTGAGATGTGCAAAAAATGTTAAGTGCTAACACAGTTCTTCATTTAAGGTTTAAATTTTGAAAACACAAAAAGGAAATTCCTATATCAGGCATATTTAATTGAATACAAAGAAACCCCCCCCCCCCCAGAGATCTAATTTGCTCCAGAATGTGTGATTATGAATACTGTATATCACCTTGATAAATTCCCTTTCAGATGGATTATCTCTTCATGTTTCTGCTGGATAAGATTTTCAGACTCAGCCATCTGGATGTTTTTCTCCTCAATCTGTTGGCAATATCTCAGACTCTCAGCCTGCAGTCAGTACAGCAAAGCAACACATTATTTTTGGTTCTTTGTAAATTACGCCTGTAACCATAATGTTACGATTACTTCAATTGACCATATACACAATGTAACTGAGACTTGTGTTCGTTTATCACTTGCAAACACACAAAAGAGTTGAACATACATGCGTTTTTCCATGTTTAACAGTCAAAGTTTCATTTGTTTTCTTATGAACACTTTCATTGTAGCATCATTATACCAACTCTTTAGCCATGATAAGCAATAACCTGCTTATTAGAGAACAAAAACCTTTTGGCAGATCTGGAATCAGGGAATCTTCTTACCTCCACCTTTTTTAGGTTGCTCTCCAGTTCTGTCACTTTCTCCTGCTCCTGCTTCAGTTTTAATTTCACTTCCTGCAACTCCTGATCGACATTCTGGATGAAAACATGCACCACAATTCATCAACTGATGTGCTAGAATTCAAATCAAGCATCATGTTCACATGCACCGGTGATAACATGGAGGTGTCCTGCAACTCTGTGGTAAAGTAGTGTTGCAAATGTGCATGCAGCAGGTCAGGATGCAGATTTCACCACAAAGAGTAGTCGGGACTCAGCACAAAAATTACTTTTGCAGTTGAACGCTCAGCAGTGAAAGCTGGCTTCATTAGGTTTCATTTTCAGGCTGAATTTGGGTGGAAATATAAATGAATGCCTGACTGTAAAGAGTTTTTTATAGATCTGCTCTGTGATGTGAAGAAATCAGCTTACAGGATCACTTAAGCGCATGCAAAAGCATTGAATGACACTACATTTATTTCACTGAAGCATTTGTGACTGACCTGAAGCTGGCTGCCATGAATCATGGCTTGGCTGCTTAGCTTGAAGTGGAGGCTCTGAATCTCCTCCTGGCTTGTCTTCCAAACAGTCTCGGCCTTCTGTCGCGCCTTGCTCAACTCCGCCTGCAGCTCCTGTTTGGCTGCCAGCAAACTCTCCTTGTTACGGAGCTGATCAAGGAGGCGTTGGTTCTCCTGAGTTAGCTTCTCAATGCAGGGTTTCTGCTTCTCTGTCTCCTGAGTCGCCTCTTCCTTCAACTCCTGCAGCCTGGCAGACAGGCCTTCCCAGCGGAGACGAGCCTCTTCGTTCTCAGCTGTCAGCATGCACACGTGCACACCCAGTTCGGCCGTTTCAGTGTTGGCTCTGTGCAGGGCCTCCCTGGATTCACTGTTCTCCAGGCACGAGGCCTCGTAACAAAGCTTTAGTTTATTGAGCTCCTCCCTTGAGGCAGTCACCTCTGCAGCCAGGCCTGCTCGAGCCTGAGCCTCCCCATCACGCTCACGGATGAGAGCCTCCTCTCGCTCCCGGGATCGGAGGATCTCATCCACGTGGCGGCGGTTCAGATCCTCCACCTGGGCTTTGAGTTGCTCTACTAAGACACGGAGATCCTCTCTGGAGGACTCTGTGACCTCTTGCAGTGCCTGAACTTTCATCCTCTCCTCAGCTCCTGCTAGAAGCTGTGCCCTGAGCTCCACCACCTCCTCGCGAAGACGGTGCAACTCCCTTAGGTTCAGTTCCAGTTGAGCCTCAGCTATGACCAGCCGGAATGGGGCCTCTTTGGTTCCCATTGAGGTTTCATCATCAAGCCTCTGCATCTTTTCATTGCTCTCTGCAGCTCCTTTCTCATCGAGCAGCTCCCCAGCCCTGCTCTCCAGTTCCTCTGCTCGAGCCTGCAAAAGCCCAGATTTAACAGTCTGCTCCCTTAGTTTAACCTCCGTTTCCTGGAGTTTTTCAAGTAATTCTGCCTGGCTTCTTTGGGAAACTGTGAGGTTCTTATCCAACTTTGCAGTTTGGGCAGCGAATGAGTCCAGCTCCTTTTGAGTTGTGGTTAACTCTTTCTTCAGCGAGGACTGAATCTCTAAAAGCTCTGTGTTCTCGTGCTCCAACTCCTTTAGCCGAGATTCAAATAATTCCTTCTGGACGAGGGTCTTCTGAAAAACCTCCTCCAGATGCAGGTTTTCATCCAGGAGCTTCTTCTCCCGATCTTCCATGCACATATGCATCACTCTGCTTCTCAAGTGCCTCTCAGAGGCCCTCAAAGAAACTAATTGTTGTAACAAGGCTTCCTTGCTCTCTGTCAGCTCTGTAATGCTCTCCTCACGCTTTCTGACTGTTTGGAGTAGCTTAGAATTTATTTCCATTAGACTGCTGCATTGGGTTTTGTAGTCCTGGATGTCATCGGTTTGATAGAAATCTTCATTATCAACAGGTCTACAGCACAGACTCTCTCTCTCTATATTCAGCTTCTCCAACTGCTCCTCTAAATGTTTGATTCTTTCTGAGCTAACAGCTAGCTCCTTTTCTCTGTTTTTTAGAGTTTTCCTTACATCCAGGAGATCGCTCTCCAGTTCCTCGTTCTGGTTGGTGGCCATGCTACATCTTTGCTCCTCCTCTTCCCTCTCCTCCTGCAGTCTTTTCCTCAGTTCCTCTGCCTGCCGTTCTCTGCACTCCAGTGATACCTGCAGATCCTGAAGCTGGGCTCTCAAGTTTCCAGTCTCCTTTTCTTTCAGAGTCAGCGCCCCTTGAATTCGACTGACTGCACTCTGGAGCTCTTCCAGTCGTCTGAGCGCCTCCTCACGTTCCACGTGGGCTCTGGCCACTTGAGCCAACTTTTCCTCACTGTTCCTCAACTCTTCCTCCCTGAGCTTTAGTTCCTGGGACAGACACTCAGACTGTCAG
>KV751351.1:757503-769342 GCA_001698575.1 Mola mola | reverse complement strand
CTGAGTCGCAGTAGCTAACCGTTTGTTGCCCCTTTTCTTTAAGAGCTTCATCTAACTTGGAGAGAAGTTCCATGTTCTCAGCCACTGTGGGTTTGTCTTGGAGTTCACCGTTTATTGAGGAAGCCTGATTTGCTCCCTCTTGATGTTCTGTATCGTGGCTCCTTTGGGCCACCGTGGGCGCTGAGTAGCCACAGGATTTCTGAGCTGCTAACAGCTGGCCTTGAAGGTCTTTAACCACACCTTTCAGCTCAGAAGCCTCTTGGCTTAACTCTTGAACCCGTACCAGAAGCTCCTGCTGTCTGAGCTCAGACTGGTCGAGCTCAATGCGGAGGTTCTCTGCAATGCTGCACGGAGAAGGTTCCCCCAGTTCTCCCAGGTCACCAAGAACACTGTGACTCAGGTCCGGAGCTGGGAGAAACTCCTGTGCATGGTCAGTGAATGGAAGAGGAAATCTCCAGTCAGATGCTTTAAACTTCAATCTGTTAGATTTAAGTGTTGTAAGATTATCTACGTGGTATTAGTAGGTGTATACCTGTGCGTGCGAGTAGCTGCTAACGAGACTGTTGATGCTGGAACAGCGACTGGGAGGCTTCCACGAGAAAGCTGATGAAGCCGTGCCTAAAGTTCGTCTAAGACAGCAAAAATGGGAGTCATTTCAAACCGGATAATGGCAACAAAAAGATAAACACACTGAGAGGAAAGAGGAAGTCACAGAAAGTTTAAGGAATGACGATTTAGATGGCTCTACAGTAACACCAAGTACTTATTAATTCTGTTCAGAAAGAAATGCATTAAAAAGGGAACAGAAGTTAATAATCTTTATAAAGAGAAGATTATTTCTTTTTATGCAGATGTACAGCATCTTAAGGAGAAAGGTCACTCCTTTTAGGACTCCAATGTCCACGTTCTGGACAGAGAAGACAGATGGTTTGAAAGAGGAGTAAAACAGGCCATCTATGTCCACTTGGAGAACCCTTCTCTAAACAGGGGTGGTGGACTAAGACACCACTTGTCTGCAACCTACAATGCTGTCTTTGGGAGCCATCCCCAGGCGGTTTAACCCTCATACACACCTGGGGCCATGTGATCCCAAGGTGTCATATGAAACCAGGGGTGAGGGGCAAACACTCTCCAGTGATTCACACCTGGGCTCATGTGACCTTAATGACTCACATAATGCCTATCCAGAGGATCGCCCCCCCCACCCAGGGTGGGTGCTTTCAACCAAGTCCTCATTTTTGCTGATTGCCTCCACCCACTCTGGGTTAAATACCTGGGTTTCCCGCACTGACCCTCAGAACTGAGGAAGCCTTTCAGATGAGAGGCGAAATGTCTTCAAACAAGATAAGAAGTCCAGTTGCTTCCTACTAAACACTCCAAGATTAAGATGACCTGGATGACTGAGAACCTTCACGGACTTTTATATTATATATACACTTCCATACCACTTACATTTGATCACATTCTGTATTTAAAACTGTACCTTATGGACATGTCATTTACATGCACCTTAGTTTTGCAGTTCTATACATTACTGTTTTATACTCTGATTAATATAGTCTATTTAATTTTAATTTTTTTTAGCTATACCTTGTGTTGTTACAGGTGTTACTGCACTGCATGATATTGTAAGATTAAAATAAAAAATGTGATGCCCCAAAACAAAAAAAATTCTTTTTGAAAATAATGTCCTGTGTCTGGGCGGCACAGTGGTGCAGTGGTTAGCACTATCGCCTCACAGCAAGAAGGTCCTGGGTTCGATTCTGGGTCAGGACGTTTCTGTGTGGAGTTTGCATGTTCTCCCTGTGTCTGCGTGGGTTCTCTCCGGGTACTCCGGCTTCCTCCCACATTTCAAGAACATGCAAATCTGGGGGTAGGTTAATTGGTCACTCTAAATTGCCCGTAGGTGTGAGTGTGGATGGTTGTTTGTCTCTATATGTCAGCCCTGAACTGGCGACTCGTCCAGGGTGTACCCCGCCTTGTTTTTGAGCTGTTAATTAAATTATACGAATTTAATTGGATGAAACACATAGATGCTGGTGTTAATGCTGGCATTTCTTATCATATGCATAAAAAAATTGGGAATGAGCAAAATTTGAGTTTGCACTTACACTTTAACATCTGTCTGGAATTAGGTATAAATCATTTCCATTCCCTTTACTAAGGGTCTGTTTGAATTTTTTTATTTATCAAACGAACACCCCAGATTCAAATTTGTTTTCTTTAATAAAAGCATAAAATTTTTGAAAATTTTTGTAGCGTAAACAAATTGTTGTAGGAAGTGATTACCTTGCAAAGTTCGGCCAATCTGCGTCAAGGTCGTAACCTCTGGCTGCTACGTCAAATTGGATCTGGTTGAGCTCATAAAGGTTGTTGATAATGTCAGCAGTGAGGTGGGACTTGAAGAAGGGACTCCGAGCATAATACCAGTCACTGCATGACAAACAAACACAAACACATAAGACACTTTATATTTTTTTGAAAAAAAACCAAACAAACAAACAAAACAAAACAAGTGTTTCCTGTTGGTTAAGCCATGCGTTTTAAATTTGGATTGTGCTTTTTTACGTTAAAATAAGGTTATTTTAGCTTTGCTTTATTTAATCCCTGCAGGGACATCCAGCAAAAAAAACCCAACAAAACAAGGTAAAGCAAACAGATGCAAGAATGAAAAACAAAAAATAAACAAACAACAAAACAAAAGCTACAATACACACCATGGATAATAAAGATGCAATTCATATAAGAATAGTTCTATTTATTCTCAATGTTCCAGAACTGATTCACATTTAATTAGTTTATGATGCTGTGAATAAAGTAATGTTGACATAACAAAAAAAAAACCCATCTCAAACATACAATAAGTTATTTTGTAGTTAACTTCCAATAAAAGAAAATCTTTTATCAAATTTTAATAATTGAATAATTTGTCTGCAAGACAAAGTGGGGCTCTGTACATGAGCACTAACAAATGAGATCTGTTGACCAGCTCAGACTGCATAAAAACTCTCAGAAAAATCTGGTCGGGGGAAAAAAACTCTTCATCCATACACACATCACAGACTCTTTTTAAAGACCAGTACCTGCACCATGATTTTATAATGACATCTCCTTCTTGTTTTAACTGTGCAGCGCCCTTAGTAGAGCTCACGCTAAAAATGTCCACTTATTTCTCTTATTTTTACAGTGTACCTTTATTAAATAGCACACAGAGGAGTTTGTCTTTTTTAGTTGTTTCAGGATTGTGGATGCAAATTCCGCTGACTACAGCTCATTAAATACTAAAGCACTGTTAATGTGTACTCTCATAAACTCTCCTCTCCCCTCCGACTTGACTCTGCCCTGCACTAACATTAAACAAAGTCACACTGAGTTTAGTTTAGTTTCACTTAATTATGAGGAAGTGAGATGTAAGTGGGTAGCTATGTAGGTGTGGCATTTTCTGGGAAAAAACAGAAATAAGACATAAAACTGGGAAGAGAGAGTCACACTTCCCCAGAATATGTAATGTCAATTTCCTCATTGATGTCAAACATGTCGAAGCAACTTCAAGGAAAGAAAAGTCTAAATAGGTACACTAGCTATAGATCTTCTTACCTCGTGACCTTCTGGTTGATAAGACACTGCTGCAATGTGTCAGCAAGACGCTGGTGAACAAGAGAGTAGCGGATGAAGGCCCTTCCTTTTCCCAGTGATGTCTTCAGCTGAGAACGTACAAAAATAAACACTTCAGTGAACAGTCACACTCTTAAACACAAACACACACAGACATCACCTCACTGCAGTGCACACTGACCTCAGAGGACAGTAGCAGCTCTTTTTCAGTCTCATTTCATTTAAATCAAACTAGTTGTGATGAAATGGCTCCTGCCTTCTGAATAATCTCTATCTGAATGTTACATCATTAAAGTTAATTTCAAACGAGAAAGCATTGAGAGAGTGCAAACCTCCACCAATGCAGCTAAATTCCCTACAACATATGCTGTCCAGTAGTTAATGCTTGCCTTTCAAGTGGGATTTTTGGGTCAGATTCATTTGGTAAAGCACACAAAAGGAGAAGAGCAAGTTAGTGCCACCCGAGGGGTGAAACATGAACCACAGAGTCATCTTGTTCTGGCTATGTGATGGACCCTGGGATTAGTTACAAAATGACACCAGTTAGACCTCTCCTCTCTATGTGAATGCATTCAGGAGAAATGGCTCTAATTTTCTATTTTTCACTTGTCAGTGACTTTGACCTCTGACCTTGAAAGCCCAGAAGTTAATCATCTGTGGTTACTGTTGTCAAAAACATAGTTTTAACCTTTTGCCACCAAAATCTAATGAGTTTTAGGTTGGGCCAGACAAATCTGTTGAATAGGTTTTATGTAATCTTGTTTATAAGCAAATACACAAACCAACAAACGGACAGGGGGGAAAACAAAAAAATCCTTTAACTTTGTTGGCGGCAGTGATAAAACGGTTATAATTAACAAATATTTTCATTATCAAATTTTCTTGCCTTTTCACTTGACTTATTTTTTAGTCTAAAATGTTTAAAAACACCAAAATATATCAATCACATTTCAGAATGATATCTTCAAATGTCTTTATTTTTCCACATTTACTTACAAATAAAGCATTTGATAGGCTGCAAATAGGATATCGCGTTGTTTTGTATTTGAAAAACTGTCTTGAATGAGATCAGTTGTCTTACTGTTTTCATATGACTGATGAATGGTTTAATAGTCTAATTATCTGTCTAGTTGTTAAATGACCCGGCTGTAAGATTTATATTTTGTTTAAAATGACACGGGGATGTCTAAGTTTAAAGGTCATCACTGCATAGACATTGAATCTACAGCATCTGTCAGTGAGCCAAGACTCTCCCAACACATTCACAGATGGAGGGATTTAAAGTAAGACAACAGTCACACAGGTCTACCATCAGGACAACAGCTGGAGACGTACGTCAGGGGCGAGTAAAGGTAATGTTTTAAGTTAAAGTTCTAAAGGTTTAAAGTAACTACTGCTCAGATAATAGTGAAATGAAAGTACAAATTTTTGAAAACTCAAAGGAAATGTTAGAGCACCGATATGTTTTGCTAATGAATGTCAATAAACAGATTTTGTAATTATCTTCCTCATGCTCAAAATTCTTACTAATAATTAACATTTTTCTTAGAGACTTGAAGTAATAGTAGTGCACTAAACCAAAATCATTCTAATAATGGAATGGTGACAAATAATGTAGGAAAGTCATTATTGTCTTGCATGTACTATTTTCATTTTCAAAAGATCATTAAAAAGAGTTCAGTTTCTCTTCAAATTTTCAGTCACTGAATTTTTTTTTTGGGGGGGTAAACCTGAATAGACTAATCAATTAAGCAATTAGCAATAAGCTTCTCCTCAAATATGTTGAATTGAAAAGCTTTGGGCCAATTGGTGAGGCAAAAATAGCAATGGGAAACAACTTATTAAATAAAAAAATGAGCACATACGTTATCCATTAAAACAACTGTTAGCTCAAATCCTGTTAGGCCAAACAACATTCCTTATATATGAAGCTTTTAAAGCACAGAAGACTCAAAATGGAGGTAAACAGAAGCTTACACAACCGATAACTACAATACAGTCCAAAATCTGACTACATCAAGTAGTTGTTAAAGCTCACCGCTATGAATTTCCAGGACAAAATGTGAGAAGACACAGTACAGATGGGCAGTTACAGTTGTAAGGCAGTCAGTAAATTAGCAGCACTGAGACTTACTGTACCCAATCGAGCAGGGGATTAGTAGTCACAGGCACTATTTGTGTGTGTTGCACGGCATGGCAGTGGCTGAGGATGAGTGTGTGTGTGTGTGTGTGTGTGTGTGTGTGTGTGTGTGTGTGTGTGTGCGTGTGCGTGTGTGGGTGTGGCAGAGGGGGATTACCTCGGGGATGGATTTAACAAAACGGATGCCATCGTTAGCTCCCTTGATCTTAATCAGGCAGTCACAAAAGTAATCCCAGTAGTCTTTCCTCTGTCCGAGGAAGGTTGTCTTCTCTTTCTGGTCAAACTAAGAGACACACATCACCTAATTATTGAATAATGTCCTCTGTGATTGTTCAAAATTTTTGTCGTACAACAGTCCGTGCACTTCAGATTGTTATTAACACAATTACTATGAGCTTCAACCATACTTGACTGTTTACAGCTATGTGAGAATCCCTCATAGTATCAGTATCACATTTAATGTATTTTCCTTGTGATATACTCAAAGTTTTAGATCTTATTTGTCTTTAATAAAACAAGATTAAAAAGATCCACAGGTGGAATTGCACACAACTCACATATACATTCAACCAGTCATGGATAAAGGGTTATTTTTGCTTAATTTTCAAATCTTATTGACTTGTGATCCTTGTCATGAACTGTATATTAAGATATAACCCACAAAAACTGATCGTCCCTTCACATGAAGTTCAAATTTAACGGTCTGACAAGATATCACTCTCCAGTATTTCAGAAAAACCCCCCTACAGAATCAGACAATTTAAAAGCTTTTTAAAAGGCTTTTCACTTTGCGGTATTTTTTCCAATCACAAACATTTGTCCTGTGAGCCTCTTTGGGTGAGTTGGGAGATTTATTATAACACAGTTTGAAACTTAACTGTGAATCATCCTGACAATCTCAAATGACATCGTGAATGGCATTTAGCAGAACTTCATGCTGCCTCCTCAGATTTGATGCCATACCTGTAGCAGGTATTCCAGTTTGTAGAAGAACTTGTGCAGGTTGGCGCTGTCGTCCGTGATGGGTTCCCCACCCTCCTGGTGTTCTTTACTCAACTCGAGCACAGCATCTAGACAACACAGCAACACCATCACACAACAAACATACACCCATATCAAATTAAGCTCTTGCATACACGTAGAAAATAAACTGTCAAATACCCAGTATTTTTTCCTGTTTAATTTATATGAGATAGGTCATATGTATGTGTGTTCTAATATTTCATATAGCTATCATTACGGGCATTTCTTGTGTAAACACATATTGTTCAGATTACCGTGCAGATCTCTGATTATCCTCTGCAGTTGATTATCTCCAACTGATGAGGAGGAGGCCATTGTGTATGTGTGTGGGGGGGGGGGGCTGGAAATTCTGCAAGAGGGGTTAAAATAACACAAATCTTGATTATTTTTTTAATATGTGAGAAATGTGTCCAGAATACAACACTTTTGTCTTATCCCTGAAGTAAAAAAATAATACCCATGTGTACATAATAATGACATGAATTACAGAATATGAGAGTATGCATGACAGCAGGAGACAAACATAAAAATAACAGTGCCCTTAATTGGTGTATCCCTGTTGAGTAAAAATCAGTGTGTCTTTCATAAAGACGGTGATGAGCCTTAAAGAATGAGATCATTTCAATATCACAGGTGGCTGCGGAGGTGACACAGTGGGGAAACTACACAGGTGCATTCAAGTTAGCCGCATTTCCTTGCAGTCAGTCACAAGGTGTTACAACATCGACAGACAGGACGACAAGTGAAAATCCATCGCTGCTGGTCGCGACAGCGTCCTTATCAGACCCCGCTGACACAATATTCACCTGCTGTCATCCACAGTCACGATCACAAACCGGCAGAAGTGATCAGAAACGCTTTCAAAGTGTCCAGAAGACGACGAAACCGTGACAGAAGCGTCGATTTGTCAAAGCTGGCGAGAGCTGACGATTGCACCTGCTCTCAGCTCTTCATTTCCCTGCTCGTATTTCGTGTAAATTTATGTGACAACCCATCGTATTTGGCTTGTAAATAAAGCAGACCACTTCAACTTTAAATAGGTAGTTCAACGAAAGACGTACGTGATGTGTAAATGTATCCTGAGTGTCCAGTTTGTGGGCGATACAGCAGAAACTTGCTACCACTGGGGGAGGGCTCTATTAATGATTGACAGGTGTAAGGGACCAATCGACGCTTGCGCCTGATGTCGCGACCTCGTTCTAGTTTGGTTGAGAGACAATTGGTAAATTAACAGAACGTGGCCAGAGGGGTAGGTATATATATGAAATATTTCATGAAATACAATCAAAGAACATATAGAAAATAATATAATGAGTCTAATCTGTATTATCAGATCCTAAACCAAAAATATTACTGAATGAGATGGGGTTATTTGAGGAGCATTTTAAAAATAATCTATAACATTCCAGCCTAATAAGTAAGGCATCAAAATGCATCATACATTCTTTAAAAATTAGATTATGCCAAACAATTTAAACACAGCATCCAGTTCATTTTTCAAATAAAAATCAACAACAATTAAGCCTACCACATTCAGTGGTGTGGTACATTGATTCAAGAAGCTTACTGTACTCGTGTACAATTTTAAGATATTTGTCTTTTATTTGATCATTAGTATACTAAAGGACAAATAAAGGCTGGAGTGAACGGTCCTGTTTTATTTTTAGTGTTTTTTGCCTTCACTGTGGTCGACCATGAAAGCTGCCGCCAAAAACTTGTCCCAACATGTAGACATGTGTTTCTCCTGTCTTTTCTGTGTGACCGGGACTTATCTTACCCTTATTCCTGTTAATGTGAATTTACTGTGTGAATATTTTTTGCATGGCCAAGTAAAAATGCTGGTCCAGGTAAATCACAACGGACTGCAGAAGTATGTGAAGTTGGCTGAGGTAGAAGGTCAGTTTGACTTTCTTCAATTCCACGAAAATGGTAAGTTATTTTTCTTTAGCTTGACCTAGAAAAAATAAGTTTAAAAATGCAACCATGCTGTTTTATAACCTCTGTCTGCAAGCTCCTTAATGTTGTAACCTCACGTGTCTTGAAAAAAGGAGCTGAAATGAGAGAATTTACTGCAAACTGATGTCAATTATTAAGATATTTCATTAATTTAATAGTCTTATCTTACTATGTTTTCCAGTCCTTGACAGATTTTGCCTGACATCCGATGCACAAGTTATTTACAAGGATGCAACAGGGACAGAAATTGATGCAGAAATATTCAGCGACCTGGTTGGACAAGGCA
This sequence comes from Mola mola, assembly GCA_001698575.1. Taxonomy (NCBI): domain Eukaryota; kingdom Metazoa; phylum Chordata; class Actinopteri; order Tetraodontiformes; family Molidae; genus Mola; species Mola mola. Next base: position 760,322 of record KV751351.1, on the reverse strand, counting down.
ATGTGGTGCTGAGAGTTTTCTCAAATGATGGTGAGATATAAAGGCAAGTATAATCAAGCTCTCTACACCCTACAGATTAAGATAATATACTCTTTTTTTGTTTTAATTCCTTTAGATTTTTCTGATTGGTCCTTAGCTTCTGCTTCTGAGTCATTGAGCCGAGTATGACATTGCATTATTTTTTTTTCAGGAACACTTCTTTGACGCTGCAAGCACCACAGGATAAATTTCTTGGCGTCTGAAAACAGTCCAAAGGCAGATTCGTCAAGGGTCTGCAACCCCACCACATAGCTCCATTGACTTTTCTCCAGGAGGCCCAAATTTCCAAAGGACCGTTTATGTTGAGGGGCAGCTTGATGGTGACGCTTGCCAAGAAGCCATTTCTTTGCTCAACCATACCACGGACAAATCCCTGATTTTCCAGAAAATGAGGGAGACCTTTCAGCACCGTCAGAAGCTTGTTAATGACCCAGGCAGAAGTGTTGATATCCTCTCCACCTTCCCAAGATTCTTGGATACAAAGGGATTGGTAGGTTTTGAATGAGATGTTTAAAATTTGAAAGTATTTCCGTTAGTAGTAAGTCCTGTAGTTTAATCTTCTTTCTTAAAAGTCGATCAAGACTTCCCGCTCCTATTTGATGATGAGATATCCTCCAGACTGCTTCGGAAATGGGATGTGTTCTTCAAGCCAAATGTCGTAAAAGAGGCTAAGCGGCTCATTTCAACACCAGAGTTGAGATGCTTGGTGCAGTCAGCAGAAAGTCCCCCAGGAAGTGATTCTAATGAGGCAATGAGTGAGTCGTGTTTGTTTTGCCTGTTAAAAAGCATTACTTATAATTGCAGTTACAGTTGCTTAATTCGTTATCTTCATGATCAAATGATTAAAATTGGGAAACGAGCACTTGTGAGATTTAATTTGTTTATTCTGTGTATCTCTGAATGTTGATCTGATTTTTGGGATAAATATGGATAATGAATCGCTAACTGTTTAAAACTCTCTTAAAGCCTCCTTGTAGTCAGTCGGACCTACAGCATTCAATTTGAATAGTCTTCAGTTAATTATTGTAACTATTTGTTCTTAGCCTTCGACCAAGAAATGGCCTCCCTGTTGTTGCTGATACATCTCCTTCCACCACCACCACGGGCGTTGAAGTCTCCAAAAATCAGTGCGTGTGATGCAGTTGAGGGACTTGTAGTCTTTCATAAGTTAATTATTTTATTAAGATGTTTATAATAATTTAATATGTAAATGAGGGTTGTTAAAAAGTAGAGCAAATTGAAGATAAGTCTTCATAGGCAATGAGAATATGTTGGAATAGTCAATTCTACAGTATAATGTAGTTTTCTCTTTGGGTGCACTTTATTCTTGTCTAATGTTCAGTTTTGTTATCTCAACCCTAGTCATGCTGCAGTTTGGAGGAGCACCTCCGCAACCAGCAAGGTCGGCAGCCATACCTCCTCGCTGTTGGGCGTCAGAAGAGGAAGATTGACAGCTTCGACATCACCATGGATACGCATCTCATGCCATGCAAGGCAAACCGCTCCCTTGGGGCATTTGATTAACTTTTCAAAGCACATTTTGTGTTTAATGTGTCTTATGATGTCGCACTTGTGAATTTTTACACATTTCTGCAGACAACAGTGTATAACATTGATGTGGGGAAAATGAGGGAGTCACCCAGAGTTAAAGACTTGAGAGCCAGACTACTTAACCAGCCAGCAGCACTCTCACTCTCTGAGTAGGAGGCTAAAACAATGCTGACCTGTTTTATGGGTCAGAAGTTGTATCCCAGCAGTCAGCAGTTGATTTCACATTTAAGAATTGAACATGGTTACTATCCTGGACCCAAGTTCAAATTGATATATTGCATGATCTTCTTGAGGGTGTGGCTCAGTACGAGATCAAATTACTTTTTGCATATCTCACGCAACAATTTATTTCAGAACAGGACTTGCTTTCCGGGATATATAGTTTTGATTATGGGTTTTTAGAACGAAAAAACAGTCCCACAAAGATTATTTTAGAGAGTACTGGCAATGGTATTGGTTTGAATTCTATTCAGACTTTGTGCCTTGTAAAAAACATTCCACTGGTGTTTAGTGACATCATTTCCTCCAGGAAACAAACACTGGAATTTGTTACTGATGTTACTTCAAATAATGAACATTGTTTTTTCCACCTTCTCTCACTGTAGGTATAACAATATATTTAAAGCATTTGATTATTGACCACCACAAACTATTTAAGCAATTGTATCCACATAGAAACTTGATACCTAAGCGTCATTTTATGATCCACTATCCATCTTCTATAAGGAAAATTGGTCCCTTATTTCATATGTGGTCTGTGTGATTTGAAGCCAAACACAAGTTGTTTAAAGATAATTTCAAATCACTTGCTAAAAAGCATCAAATGGCCATTGCTTATCACTGGGAAACCTTCAACCTCAAACAGAACGAGTACGGACCAATTAAATCTTTTTCCCTCAGAGATGAGAATGTGGTCAATAATGAAACGCTTGAAATGATTTTGTCAAAAGATGTTTTCTCAACTAGTTGGGTTAAAAATTGATGGTGTAGAGTATAAAGCTGGACTTGTTATATGCGGTACAATGGAAGAAGACATGCCAGTCTTTTGTCAAATAAGTGATGTACTTTTGGTTGATGATCATATTTTTTTTTTTCTGACCAACAAGCTATTCACAAAGAATTTTGATGGCCATCATTGTCATGGTTCCGCTCTCTGCTTTTATTTTGGTAGTTGTGTTTCGTTCTGTCTCCGGTGTTGTGGTTTTGTGTTACTTCATTTCAGGGCTTGA
>KV751351.1:744438-755751 GCA_001698575.1 Mola mola | reverse complement strand
TTCTAGGTACAATTCTTGACAAATGTAGCCATTAATTTTAAACTGATTTCATTGATTTCCCTCAAGCTTTGTTTTTGCTGAAGGAAAATGGCTACAACTGAAGACTTCACAGTCACAGCCACAGACGACACCCATGAATTAACAACCTTTGAATTTTACTACAACAATGACTATGAAGATGAATGCTGCATCAGAACAAGCCCCATGCAGTTTGGAGCAACTATTACTTCAGTGTTCTTCTCCTTGGTCGTGATTCTCAGTCTGTTTGGCAACATCCTGGTCATTGTGATTCTGGCCAAGTATGAGAATCTGAGATCTCTCAGCAATGTTTTCATCCTGAACCTGGCGCTATCAGATCTGTTTTTCACTGCAGGGCTGCCTTTCTGGGCCTACTACCACATGTACGGATGGACTTTAGGGGAACCTGCATGTAAAACAGTCATGTTTGTCTTCTCTGTTGGCTACTACAGCAGCGGCATCCTCCTCATCCTGATGACTGTTTACCGTTACATAGCCGTTTTGAAACCTCGGTCTGATGTCGTGTCCACCAAAGGCTGCTGCAGCCTCCTGGCAGGTCTGGTCATTTGGGCAGTGAGTGTGCTGGTTTCCATCCCAGCTGTAATCTTCACCAAAGTTCAGGGCCTGAATCATTGTGTTTATGAGAATTCATACTGGACCGTATGGGGAATCTACCAGCAAAACGCTCTCTTCATACTGAGCTCAGTGGTGTTCATTTTTTGCTATTCTCAGATCGTGTGCCGATTGCTGCGTCCCACTGCCCAAAGAAGGAGGAACAAAACTTTAAAACTCATTTTTGCACTCATGGTTGCTTTTTTTGTGGGCTGGGTGCCTTACAATACAGTAATATTTTTAAAGTCATTCCATCATTGGCCCAAGACGTATAGTGACACAGAGGCAATGGCAAAAAATTGTGAGGCATTAAAACAACTGGAATATGCCTTTTATGTTAGCCGACTCTGTGCCTTTTCACATTGCTGCCTCAACCCTGTGTTCTATGTGTTTGTAGGGGTTAAATTCAAAAACCATTGGAAGAGCCTGCTGAAGAGCTGGGGCCACAGCAGCCGCTTACAAAGCAGGCAGAGCAGGTTCACAATGACATCACTGACCAGTGGCGAAGAGTTCACCTTGTAAGCGATCTAGAGCTGTGTTACCCAGCCAGGGGTCCTCCTTGGGAGGGTGGGTTGCCAAAGATAACAGGGGGTCCATTAGGCTTCGTCGAATCTGAGAAATGTTAAAAAATTCTAATAACACATTTACTGGACAATTAAAGAAAAAAAGAATTTAAAACTATTCAGAAAAATAGACTTTTGTCGTCGCTCAAAAATATAGATTTTGAATGAACCACAGCATTTCTTTTGGTGTGTGTGTGTGCTAGGAAGGTTGGGAGGGGTTCATTTTTTCTCATTAAGGGCTGATACGTTGAGGCAATATAGCAATGGAACACACATCAGTGTTTGCAGGCAGGCTGATTAGTTGGTGTGTGAAAACACACTGTTCAAATTTCAAAAGGAGTTATGATACATAGGATGTGTTTCGATATGTATCAAGATTCATTAATGTACCAACATTCTTATTAATTAATATTTGAACAGTAGTATACTGAATTGCAAAATGATATGAAAGTAGCCATAATTTTACTTTTGGGAGGTTTCTTGTTACTTCCCTGCACATATTGTAAATCATTTATGCAGTTCTTCAGAAATAAGTTGTTTCTGTAATGAACTGGATGATAATTAACGGTATCAGAGTATCACGATACACATTTTGAATTATGACACGATTTCACCGAGGCTTCACCATACGATTAGCACAATTCACAGTGGATAGTCACACCCCCACTGCTTAGAAGTCGAAAACAGCACTTGGCCCAGTTCTGGGTATAATCTGTGATTTCACCCATGTAGTCTGGTTCTCTTTCAATTTTACTCTCCCTCTTCAGCTTTTCTTCCCCAAAAACATACCAAGTTCTGACAACACCAAGTGCCATTTTCATCTTCTAATCAGTCATATTGCGTAATAGGCAATAAGTGAACACTGCTTAGTTCACAGTTTTTATCCCCGGACATGCATCTTCCAGTTTCCCTGAAATATACAGACTCCCAGGCAGGTGCAGAACATATGTACTAGTGAGCAGTCTGCTGATGCTGTGTTGTGTTCCTGTCCTACACGGGGTCTCTCCGTCATGGCTAATTCCTGATATCGGCTTTGTTTATACCAACAATTAGATAGTGGGGAGGCGCAAAGAAAAGAAGGTTGGGAACCACCAGAACCAACAATCTAAAGAGCAAGAGTGAAAGGAGAACCTGTATATATCATATATAGGTTAATTTTATTCCATGAAAGAAAACCTAATCTATTATAGTTGAGGAAATATCGTGATTATAAATCCAGGCTTGGTACAATTTGGTTCATTCCTTATGTCCCGAAAAGGATGGTAATTTGAATAGTATTAATATAGTATTAGTATCAACAAATGATTGTCACGTTAGGTCTCAGCATACAAACTGCCCCCAGTCTTCTGACATGTTATTCAAGGACAATTACTCTCCCTTGAGGTCTTCCGCGAAAACTATAAAACATATACCTATTAGCTACTACAAAAGGTTATTAGTTGGTCAGTGATTTTGTAGTTTGTTTCTTTTCCACAAGTGAAACCACATAAATATAAACTCTTTTTATGAACACATGTACACAGACAATGTTAATGCAGATATGTAATGAGCTGATCACGTTGTAATAGTTCAATGAATATCAGTATTCAGACAAAGTTAAAGGTTTAGTTGTTCAGACGTGAAAAAATCACGTGACCGTGAACAAGCAGGTGCCTGGAAATTTCAAACAAACTCCTTCAACAGAACAGCGACAGTAACCAGGTACATTTCTACCATGTGTACAACAGCATGAGCGCATCTTGAAGGAGATGGACTTTGGCACCAAAAGAACAAGCTCTATTCCTCTCCTGTCAGCTAAAAACCGTGAATTACGGTGAGTTCGAGCTCACAGAGGCTGGACGGCAGATGATTAGAAAATGTGGCTTTATCAGTCGATTGATTTCTGCAGTGACATATGGACCGTAGGCTCAGATTAACATGAAGCCGTGGATCTGTAGTGCCTTTTGTCAACATTTCAGGCTGCTACAGTTGGTGGAACATTTTCCTGGCACACATACAGCCCCTTATCACCATTTGTTCATGTTTTAAATGCAACAGCTGCTTAATCTATTATTTTAAACTTAATTATTTCTATGAATAATGACAAACTATTCTTATCATTGATGGTTGTTGGCCTGTGAGTTTTAGATTTGCATGTATGTTAATCTGGATATGAAGATGCCCTTAACCACCGATAAATTTGTCTGAATCTGACACAGCCTACCGAGCTACCCATGTTCTCATAATTACTTCAAGCTGTAAAAATGACCATGTCATAGAGCGAACATCATCTGGAGCTGGTTGACAAAGGATCATTTTGCTGTACCCGTTTGGACAGTGGTCACTTAGGTGTTTATTTGTCAACAATGATGTTTTTAAGTCTTTTCAGTTATTAAAGAAAAGTGTATCACTGTGTTGATTCAAATTGTCAAATTTTGAATGCATGCTGATAAATTACTTATGCACTGTATAATGGGCAATATAACTGTATGTATTTCACTATGGTCCACTGCATTCATTTTCATATTAATAATGTGAATGATTTCCTTTATATTTCCAAAGAACTGATGCATTATTTTCAACAGAGTATTTAAACTTTGCGTTACAATAAAAATCACTAAACTGAAGTTTGGAGTGTCTGTGTTTAGATGGATGACTCTCCCTGTGTAACGGGTGTGAGAGTGGACCCAAGAACAGTACAAATCTACAATTGTATCCTCTCAATTGTGCTTTTCACTGTAACCAGCACCGAGATCACTGCATCGTCATCACTTCACTGCACTGAACATTTTAACCCACAAGATGGCAACAAAAATGAAGCCAGGTGGTAATTTCTTCTGTTGAATTTCCAAAGAGAGAGGCATCATAGTTATGAAGTTGTTTGTGCTCTTATTTTTCTTGATATGCATTTTAACCTTGTATGCTGTTTTGAATATGATTATAATCAATGTTTTAAACAATGAGGGATAGTCTAGACAGATGCCTAACAAGCTAATGTAGGTTTTAAAAAAACGTGTTGGATTCTAATCGATAACTCACAACTTGCTTATTTTTCATGTATAGCTCAGACTCTTTGAACACTCTTAAACTGTTGGTCGGAAAGTATCCGACCAAGTCTCTGCTATCAGCTTAGTCTCTGCTATCACGTGTGAAGTACACAAGACTCATCATTGATTAAAAGTAAAGATATATCATGACCCAAAGTCACCAGTACAATTACAGTGTACTTAGAATATCTAAAGTAATTTGTGTGTGCCTAAATATAAAAACTGCAAAAAAAAAAAACAAGAGTATGATTCGACGCTTATTATCATCATAGATACGCTTGGAGTGATCTTGAGAGTCAGAATGAACAAATGAGCTCCCAGCAGCCGGACCAATAAAATGTAATAATACAAGCTGTTTATTTCTGAATAAAATTCCAGCATGAATGTCTGACTCAACTGTCTGTGTGCTTTTGGTCGCTTTTCTCTGGAAAAAACCTCCAGATGATAAAATAGTAATTTAGCTGTATGATTTGACTATATAAAATGTCCCTCTCCTGTGGTCCAAATCCTTTAACTGTATTATGTGTACTGTGTTTCTCAGGAGCCCTGTCAGTGTGCTTGAGCATGGTTGAGTAGCGCGGCCCTGATGGTTCCGCAGGGGGTCCGGAGAAGAGAGTGTGGGGAGCACTCAGTGGGCCACTGTAACACTCGTATCTGTCTCTGGGGGTAGATTAAACTTAATTAACTAAACCATCCAGCACGCTTGGATGAATGGATACAAGTCAAGGGCAGAGCGGTTACGGCTGCGCTCACACATTCTCTGGCAGCCACTGGGAGGAGGTCTGAATGCTGAATTTTATGTCCACGTGTGTGTCATAGCAGCAAAAAATTACTGTAAGTAAAAATCAAAATAATAATGACTATTTATTCAAGGGCTGTACTTACTGTAAATGCAAATATCAGGTAATCTAAATCTTTCCATTTTCTTCTAATTTGAATTTCTACTCCATTACATTTTGTGAACAAATACGTTTGTTTCTAGTTACTTTCAAAATTAATTCAATTTTATTAGCAGGCAGGTAAAAAAACCCAACAAAAACAACACAGATTTTGATATGTATTTTGAATATTAGACCTGGATAATCTATTGGAGCCGTGTAATTGGCCAGCAGGATATTGATTCAACCCGTATACGGTATAGCATGCAAATAAATTTGAATTTGATACTTAAGCACATTTATTCCCAGAAAATTACTTTAAAAATCAAAAGTGCATTTAATAGCAGATAGTCTATAAAATAAACACTTTTGTTCAAGTAGTATTTGTATGGATGATTCTCATTTTTAGCAAAGTGTTTACTTTTCTTTGACACAAATATGAGTTTTGGTTTCTTTTTCTACAACATTGCATGTCTTTGTTCGGTCAGTAAACACAAAACCCCGGAGTTTCAAACCCGCATTGCACCTTTGTGATGCTGTTAAGCCATAGTCATCCCACTGTTTTGCATATATGTGCTATAGAATACTGTACTTCCTCATATAAAATATTTTATTACTGTCAAATAGCTTTTGGAGAAAGAGGTGATCAAACATGGTTTGGTGTGCACTGTCAGCCGGTGGAGAAAGGACTCAAATTTTGATTTTTGTTATTAACATGCAATAAACAATATGCAGGGGCTCATTTTAAAAATGGATAACATCAGAGAAGATGGAATAGAAAGGGAATACAAATCAAAAGAGTCAGTCCAAGGCATCCCATTTCTTATCTCGGTGTGCGAATATCTTTTCCCAGACCATTTTCTTTGCAAATGATGTTGTTGTTCATTTCTGTTTTTGGCCACAAGCTAAACAGCTGTTGCTGTTTTCTTATGTCGTCTCAGCTACCAGCCCTGCCTGGCCCCGACGCTAACTCCCTGCTCCTCGTTTCTCCGGGGCAGCACAGTCTCCTCTTTCACATCGACATCTCCCCCTTAACTCCAGCTATCTATAATGATAATTATGCCAGCCATATGTGAATTTAATTGATTCCTTTCCAATGTGTGAATGTGTGTGTGTTCGGCGCATTTTCCTAATAAAGTCTTATTACTTGTTAATCTGGACTGTCAGGGAGAAAAAGCGTGTCAGCCTCATGATTACAAACAACTGTTTTCGGGAACAAACATAGACAACTTAATCCTCAAATGACACACACTGGCATGTATGACATTTCGCTAATGCACCTCGTCCTGATTGAATTTGTCACAGGATTAGAAATGTTCTAAAACAAGGATTAGATTCTGTGTTTAACACACAACCTTACCTCACGCATAAATGCAAACACACACGCCTTTGTTTTTATCCGTGTTTTTTGCTCCATCATGAATCCACGGCATGTTGGTTTTTTAAAAATATGCATTTTATAGGTGCTACTTGTGTCAAAACACTTCTGATGCTGCACCCTGGCCTTCATGTTGCCACTGCAGTGCCACATTTCTCCACTAGGGGAGACATAGGTAAGGGCGCACGGCTGGTTTAGCCACGTTATTGAAATCTGATGCACACAGCCAAAAGAAGAAAACAGAGACTCACTCTCTTATAGACTGATAATTAGCCTTTACAATGAGGCTTAAACATATAACAATGGCAACGTTTTTTTCCAGTTGTGTGGACCTTTATTTCAAACTCAAACAGTAATGATCAATTGCAGCCAGTCTCCACTTAGTCCCACACCATCATGTCTTTAGATTTTAGGGTCACCATCATCTACTTACCTGCTGTTGTCAGATAGATAACTAACACGGAAACTTAATTAACAAATCGAACATCTGGATATCAGAGGCAGAGGCCTGGCTGCCTCCTGTAAGACCGGCCATTCGATGTATCAAGCAGTGCGTCCTGATGTTTCCCGCTAATTTTTTTTTTCCCATCTGGCCTACGTATCTTCAATTTTTTTGTTTTTTTTTTAAACAACACACTTTCAACTTTGCAGCTTTCTTTTAATGTTGACATTTCCATGTGTTTTGGTAACTTTATGGTACTATGGAAGAGGGGACAATGACAGGAGAGGGACTGTGGACAGAACATATCACATGGCATTACACTGGAAACAGACGATTGGACAAAATACTTGAATCTTTTTTGGAACCTTCATTTCTTGTATTATATAACATGTCGTCAATACCAATGTGTGAAAATGGAGCAACCATTCTGAAGGTTAATAGAGGCACCACTAAAAAAAAAAAAAAAAAAAAAAAAAAAAAAAAGATTTAAAACCAACAATGTACATTCAACTTTACTTTCAATGTAACTGTATTTACTTGTAAAAGCTAATTATTTGGCATCAAGAGTGGACAGACAGTACAACTAAATATATGGCCACAGTGCAAACTTAGTTTCACCTCAACATTTAATCAGCAACGGTCATATGAAATAATGTGAAAGAAAATGTTGTGTTTATGTGGCCAAAAAAGACAGATTAGGGCATTATGAATGCAAAACACCGTATTTCCACAGAACATCCATTTCTTTAGCTATCACAGAGTTTAACCTCGACGCTATTTATCACAACATAACATATCCTTAAATGCTTTTAGATAGATGGATATGTGCATTATTAATGAGGTACATGTAACAGCAGCATCTAAAAGTAACTTAAGCTTAAGAAATGATTGAATACAGTAGAATGAAGGAGTGCACTTTATATACAAGGATGGACAAAAATGGAAATAAAGACTACCACGAATAACGTTTGTAGGAATGAATGAATACAAATGTGGCTGGTGTGCAGAAAAGGCAGGGTGAATGTATAGAGGAAGAGACACAGTATCAAGCAGCACAAGTTTTGATCCAGAGCAGAGTGTGAATGAAATCCTTCCCCGGATGGTCCCGAGGAGAAGTGGACAATCAGCTCTGGCTGTGGCTCCTCCAAACACTGCACCGCTTTTTGGCTCCCCGTCCTTATCCTCAGGCAGCACCAGCTGCCGTCTACCTCCGACTGCACTCCACAACCCGGATATGTTGTCCTCTACCTGCTCCGGCTCTCCGCCGCAATTTGTAGGTGTTCCATTCCCCCCTTTTTGGCCAGAACTTTCCTAAAGGTGAACAGAAGTGATTTTCAATAGCACAGTGCATGACTAATGGTGGAAACATGTTAAAATCATCGTAGAAATGTCCTTTGGAAGACAAATGAATTTTCAGCAGAATAATTAACTTAATTAACAAATTTGCATGCATATTCATCAGGGCCATTGAAGTCTTTCCAGCTCGGCTTGATGAACGTTGCTGTGTAATAACCAGCTCATTTACATTCTGCCATCCACTGCCATTTGTGTGGATTACCGAGAAAAGGCAGCGTGTGTGTGTGTGTGTGTGCGTGCGTGCGCGAAGCCGGGGATACATAATATGTGCACGCACCTTCCTCCTTCCCTTAACGTGTCAGAGAGACGCTTGATGAATGGATTTGACACAGCTGTGTTGGATGTACACTCCTGCACGGGGAGCGTCCCCACATGCACGTATACGCACTCACGTATCCCTGGATGTGACTGATGGAGGCCCGACTCTGCATCCCTTCTCTCTGTCCGAGCCCCCTTCGTCTCAGGTGGGCAGTTCTTGGCGCCGGCAAAGCCTGGTGGGCTGGCAGCGTGCGCGCAGACTCCCCGTCTCTGCAGGGCGATCTTTAAAGGCAGCAAGGTGTGACGGCAGCAGACTGGCAGCCTGGCAGCTCTGCCCGAGGACACCAGCGCGCCGTCAGCCGTGAACGGGCACCATCACACGGGCTCGACCAACCAACGCGCCTTTCTCATGCCTCATCTGTGCCAGCCACAGACAAAGGAATTCATTAAGACATTTCATACGGTGTTGCTTTGCGATTTTGCCGGGATAGAGTTAATTGGGAGTTTCACGCGAGCTAAGGTAACCGAGGGAGGGACGATCCAAATGAATTATACAAAGTTAATTGCGCTCACTTGGCTGTGTGTGACCTTGATGAGGTTGGGTTGAGACACGGCGGGGAAACTTATTTTCAGCTGCTCTGACGATATGTTTCTCCTTGTAATCGTGGGAATGAGGGAGTGAGATACTTTGATGGATAAATTATTATTTATTTTCCTTTTATCCCCAAATGTTCTATCAAAAGTAACAAGGTTCACACTTCTAACAGGTTGCTTCCCAGCCTGTCAGACAACTGCTGCTCCAGGCACATTTTTCTACAAATCTAAAAAAAGGCATGCTAAAAAAAAAACCAAACAGGTATTGCACCTTTAAGATAACCAATATGCTTCGCTGTCCTGAGATTCTGCAGGAGCAATTATCACATAAAATATATGTAAAAACAGCATCACCTGACACATTATAACTTGTGATAGCATTCCTCCTTCCCTATAGCCTCTGAGATATTTTCCTCCTCTGCGTTTTTTTCTGCCGACATATGTTTGACACATGGAGCTGTTATCATAGCTGGAAGTGTGAACGAGAAGAGTTGCAGTAATATGCTGCTCTTGAGTGTTGTAACATGAAAAAAAAGAAAAAAAGAAAATGCTTCTCAGATCCAGAACTGGCATTTTTCTAATCTCGTCAGACCAAAATACGGAAAACGTTGAAGCCAAGTTTGCACATTTCTTCGACGGGTTCCGATGGGCAAAATCAGTTCACGCCTATTGAAAGATGCGTTTTTGTTAGGGAGCTGTTTTTGCTCATGGAATCATTATTGCATTGTCTGACCCTCATTGTTTTGAGGCTTCCACGCGAGTAAGACGAATATGGAGCACAAATGGACCATTAAACTGACCTTCAAAACTGGGCCCTGTAAAACCAAACGGGTGTCAGCACACTGACGGAAACCTTTACAGAGCACGTTTCCCCTCCACTGAGAAATATAAAAAACAGGCATCAGATGCTCATTTTCATGATCCTCCTTTTTGAAGGAGTGAACAATCAGTGATATCATACTGGTGGGATATGAAAGCAGGGTTGGTGTGGATGGAAACAGCCGGATCTCCCCTGCAGGCTCGCTTTGCTGCTGCCGATGATGAGGATGATGGTGCTGATATGACTTTTGCTTTTCTATAATAGTCACAGTATACGTGAGTGTTCAAACCGGCTGTCTTATCCTGAAACAGCCCAAAGATTAAAACAAACAAACAAAAAAACACCACCTGGATGTGCCACAAAGAGACGAGGATCATGCCTTTCAGACAAATCTCCTGCCTGTGGAGTCTGAGAGAACAGCATGTTTTCAACCCAAATATGGCAAAGTCTATCAGAAAATAACTTGTAACCGCTTTGTACGCCTTTTGAGGTAGAGGGGGACGCATTTGACGACGGTACCATTTGATGGCGCAATTGATGCGAAAGTTCTGAAGTCCCAAACCCTCAGAGGAATTTGATTACCTCCATCCATTATCTGCACAGTGAGCAATCGCGAGGCTCACCATCTGTCATCCGTTTCATTTGCATCGTCAACACCTGCCCTGCCTGTTTATGCCTTCACATTTTTTATGAGCTGTCTTTCATGGCGGGGGGAAAAAATGTTGACTGTTCCTTCGAAATGCATTAAGTTCAAAAATCATACTGAATGCAAACCACTTGGTTCACGTCTAATATGATTTAGAAACTCGCCTTTTATCGTGGCAGCCTGAGAAAATAGATACATTCAAGCTGCTTCCACAGTTTAGGGAAGCATAAAGTGTGTCATAGATAGATGGATAGGTGGATAGGTGGATAGATGGATAGAGTGGGGCTGGGATGATATGCGTTTGTCCTGATTCCATACTTGGGTCCCAGTTAGATTCATGCTGCGATTCTGCTGGTATTGCCATCCATTGTTAATGATGAATGATTACTGTGATTTTTGGGGTTTGTGCGCCCTTTTCCATTTTTGGCTCACCTCACTGCACCTTGGCTCTTATTTTCCACAAAGAGATACCACGGCGTCTGTAATGTCTGCACAAACCTACGAATATATAGGAACGCATCAATCAATTCATTGTCTCGTGAAAAATCGCAGCGCTTACATGATTTACGGGGGCATCAGTTTGAGCAGGGAGATCCAGACGTTCCTCTCCCAGGCTACTTCCATCAACTCCTCCGGGGGGGACAACAAGACGTTCCCAATTTCAGTACTTCTTATTATAGATAGATAGATACCACATCCTCCGGTTTGTTGCTAACACATTG
>KV751351.1:725509-736343 GCA_001698575.1 Mola mola | reverse complement strand
CGCCGTGGCCCGGGCCGGTGCTCACGTCCGAGCCGGGATACGAGTACACGGCATCGTAGGGCGACCTGCCCGAGAACATGACCTCCCCGCCGTGGTCTGTGAGGAAATGTCTGGCGTTCAGCTGCAAACAACCGGCCACCAAGTTGGTCGTGGGCTGAGATAATCCTTTACACAAAGTCTGCACGAAGGTGAGCAGGTCCGGTCTCTTCCCGGCGCTCAGGGTCTCCGACAGGGCCCAGATGTAATTTTTAGCCAGTCTAAGGGTCTCGATTTTGGACAGTTTTTGAGTTTTGGAGTAGCACGGCACAACTTTGCGAAGGCTCTCCAGCGCGGCGTTCAAGCCGTGCATCCGGTTGCGCTCGCGGGCGTTGGCTTCCTGTCGCCGGAGCCTGGACCTGTCCATCTTCTCCTTGCCGGCCTTCTTTTTCCGGGGGCCTCGCTTTTTGGGTAGGCCGTCGTCGTCGTCGTGCTCGTCCTCCCTCTCGTCCTCCTCCCGGTCGGTGAGGTCCTCCTCGGCCTCCCGCAAGGCCGAGCTGGACCTGGCCGGGTCGTGAGGTCGCTCCGGTTCCAGCCTCTCAAGGAAGCCCTCGCGGGGATGGTTGGCACCGAACCGCGGCTCGCACATCATATGAGACTCCTCAAATGGCAGCGTCAGCATGTCTCCTGCGGAAGTCAAAGACGGAGACATGAAGTAGAAGAGCAGCCTTGGGGATCCTCTGAAAGGTTGTCAGTTAATTACCTCGTGAACGAATCCTCCCGAGAGGAAGAGGAACAAATTGGCCAACTTCATGGTCTTTGCACGTGCGAATAAAGAAGGCTGCTTTGTGCTGCACCTTTGTTTTTCTTTTTTAAAGCCAAAGCGCAGAACAAATCCATTCCACACATATCTCAAACAAAACACCCAATTTAATAAACAACAACACCAACCTGTCGTCAGCGTGCGCCGCGCACGTTCTTCCTCCGAATCTGCAGCCTCCCCTTCTCTCCTCAATCAGACTGAAGAAGCCTGGTTGGTCCCTCTGCTCGTCCCTCTGCTCGTCCCTCTGCTCGTCCCTCTGCTCCTGTTTCTTGGTGGAATGGCACTCATGCCAGCAGCGGATACCCGCTCCATCTGCCGCTGACGTGTCGTGGCAGAACACACCACGTGTTCAGGCTCCCGCGGGACCCCTGTTCCGCACCGATCAGCTGGCAGCTCCTCTAATGGGCACCGGGAGGCCCGCGTTTACCGCCACAAACACCGAGCGGAGAGGGATAACAACTCATATCTGCATTTCCTCCTGCGCGAGAGACAAATGAATGTCTCTCCGTCCCGTAAAACGCCAGGCTGCGTGCGAGTCCGCAACAGGTGAGACTATCTCCACATTTCATGTCACTGGACGATCTGCGCAACCCGTGGAAGTAAAGGCATAGTCAACAAAGAGAAAGAAAGTTTACGAGGGCAAAAAAAAAAAGCACATGTGTGGAGCTTGACAGGAAACAGCAGCATCGTTTTCCTACTTAAGATGATAAACAAACAAAAACATGAAACTGTCCCGTAGAACCCGTCCGGGTGCCAACACTCATTTGAAAGTAGGATAGTCACGCCCTAATATAAGTTTAAAACATGGGAATTCAGGTCTGCGCCCCCGCTGTAAACATTTCACATATGTTGGTTCATAACCAAACGTCTTTTTAAAATAAATTTGGAATGACGGGACTTCCACAGACTTGGATTAGTTGTATTGATCGCATTGGGCCACTTTATATGTGCTGTTGTCTGTTTCAGTTGTGTAGATGAATGTTGCAGAGCTTTTTTGCTTCTTAGCTGCATATGGGTGAGTAGGCGGTGCTGAATGTTTGGGTGAACTTTTCCTTTAAGGTGTAAAGCAAAAAGGAATCGACAGGAAACAGCAAACAAGAGGTTAGAATTAAGAAAAACAATAAAAAAAAAAACCTATATGTGTCCATCCTAAAAGCTGAACGAGACCCCCTGACACAGTTTCTTCACTTTGATGCTTCACGACTCTCACAGAACTCACGAGAAAAGCTCCATAACATGATTTTGAACTGATGGAATGCTTCTGAAGATGGCATGTTACTTCTCTTTGAGCTGCCAGAGAATACAGATGTGAAAAGAAAGTATCATTTCTAATTGACTTCTGTTCACTGTTCATTTGGAGAAACACTGACATCCCACTGACGGGGCTGACAGGGCACCTGTGATTCATAGGAAGTCACAAACAACATATTTCGCTCTTCCATTTGGACTCTAAAATGTCGATTTTCCGATCGTTGATGTCACCATTGCACATTTAGTACAGATGCTGGGTTTTTTCGGAGAACTGAACAAGCAAATATTTGTATTATTGATCATTCCGCAGATTAAATAACTTCACTTAATATAACTGTTTGGTTTAAGTGTCGCAAGAAAAAAAAGAAAAAATGTTCCACACCTGGCGGTGCAGTGGTTAGCGCTGTCACCTCACAGCAAGAAGGTCCTGGGTTCGATTCCCGGGTCAGGGTGTTCCTGTGTGGAGTTTGCATGTTCTCCCTGTGTCTGCGTGGGTTCTCTCTGGGTACTCCAGCTTCCTCCCACAGTCCAAAAACATGCAAACTGGGGGTTCGTTTAACTGGTCACTCTAAATTGCCCGTAGGTGTGGATGGTTGTTTGTCTCTATAAGTCAGCCCTGCGATGAACTGGGGACTTGTCCAGGGTGGACCCTGCCTCCCCCCCCCGGCGACCCCTAACAGGATAAGCAGTAGAAAATGGATGGATGTCCTCGCCTGTCTTGTTTTGTCCAGTGAATCGTCTGATATGTTCAGTTTAAATCAGAGAAACCGGCACATCATCACACGGGAGAAGCTGCAACCAGAGAAGATTTGGTATTTTGCTAAGATAACTTGGCTTTAAACACGTGTGGACTGTCCGTCGAGGGTCCATCAGACATTCCAGCAGGATGTGTGTGAGTAGCAGAGGGATGTTCTCCCTGCCGGTACCCCAGGACTGCACACATGAAGTACACCCCGTGGAAAAGGCCCGGTGGCATGCTGCCAGCACCACACTGGGCCACAGCTGGTGCTCGATATGGGTGTATGCACTCCTCAGTTATGTGGAACCCCCCCCCACACACACACACACACACACACACACGCTCGCCTGTGAATGACCTTGTTGCAAGGAGAATCAATTAAAGAGATTCATCAATCCCTCTGTATTGAACATTTTACAAGACATCGATCAGCAGCGTGGGGCTACGGCGCGTTGATGACACCTGGAGGAGGAGGGGGGGGGGGTCAGAGTGCTGAAGACCACACAGAGGATCAACACACACACACACCTACAAACAGATTCACAACCTGAAGAAGTGTGCGAGACAGAGCACCAAACATGCATGTGAATGAAAACACACAATACATCAACAGAAACAATAACAATAAAAGCAGTCGCTACATCACTGAGGTCCCCTCCCCCCCAAAAAAAAAAATGCCTCAGCTGGTCTGCTGATCGTTCTGGTCCAGCACACACACACACACACACACACACACACACACCAGCATCTGATGAGTCAAACTTCCAATCTCAGACTAATCAGTTGACTGCACTAATTGCAAATGCAAATATGCAAATTTATATTAATTAATTACTCCGCTAATTAGTTCTCTTGTCTTTTCAGGTAATAAATCATGGTGTGGTTGAGAGAGGAAGAGAGAGAGAGAGAGAGAGAGAGAGAGACGGAGACATGGCGCTCATCTTTTGTCTGCAAGAAAGCTTTGTTTCAGGTCCGATCCTGATTTTCGGGTAGTCTCCTCCGCCGAGACTTTTTTCTTTCTTTCTGACAGCTCCTGCCTGTCATTTCTTTTAATTATCACATTATCAGTTTTTCTAGGCATGGCGCGCGGTGCCGAGCTGCAAATGAAGGCGCGCGATTGCACGCTGAGCTGCGAGCGCGTCTCCATTGATGTCAGCAGCCAAAGGGTGTTCTGGGTGACGGGCGCAAGGTGAACGCGGCTGAGGACGTGCGGGAAGTGTTTCATTCACCGCACGCCGTTATTTCTCCAGGTCATTTCGTTTAGCAACGCACAGATTTTGTTTTAATGCCGACACTGACTCTGTAATGAGCCTTGTACCGTTAATAGTCTCAGCAAGCCTCACTGTTTGTTTTGCGCTGCTCTGTGCTGAAGGGCATGTGCAAATAACTAAGGCCAAAACTCAAATTAAAACGTGCTTAAGCAGTTTAAGCAGTTCAGAAACCGGTTTTTGGCAGATTTATTAAGATAAAAGGCTTCTTGATCTGACATTTTGCTCTCTCACAACACCGTCAGTGTATTTTCTCATGTCGCAACGGTGAAATAGACACAGACCCGTCTGTACAAATGTCACTCGTACACTGATAAATAACCACGAAAGCTGGAACACGGATTATGTTTACGACAAACATTTCTTAGTCCAAATGCTGTTATACTTCAGAGGAGTCCTCAGTGATCCAGATCTTCAGCACAAAAGGATTGGAAGGGATCAAAAAAATGATCAACTTGATCATTTCAAGGTTTTTATTGTTTCATTCCATTTACATCTGTTTCACAGATGTAAAGGTCCCACCATACAGCGATTTATTTGAGGCAAACAAGCTGGTTTGGATCCATTTATCAGCGAGAGTCATCCATCACAGTTAGGGAATTAGACATTTTCAGGCGTGTTTACTGATCACCAGAACCTAATATGTAGGCCTTACGTGTTTGTTTTTACAAAACTAGTCAGAATGACAAAATAATTTAGGTAGTTGGGAATTATGAAATTGCATTAAGATGTCAGGAGATTTTTTGTAGGTTTTTGTCAACTTTGGATGCCGTTATCTCTAAGTCTTTACATAAATCTAAAGCTAAAGGAAGCTTAAGAAATTACCACACAATGTTTCCGATGCCCCATGTAAAATACCAAGCTCATAAACAGATAACAAATGACTATGGAAAGTACAGAACCAATAAACACTGAAACGTGTAGATATGAATGAGAAGAATGAGAATTTGTCAGTGGTGCCATTCGTGCTTTAAATATTAACTGAATTTAAAAAGGAAAGAATGTTTCAGTCGCGTGCTGGTTTCCGCAGCGAAACTACCCCCACAGTCTGAAGGCGGACACGTCGCGCGGTGGATGTACAGAGCAGAGGATTGTGGGACTGATTACCAGAGGCCAGGTCCTGGACTGGTGTCCTCCAGCTGTGCTGTTCTACCCAATTAGAAGCTCCATATGCTGCCCCGCTCTGCTGCTGAGTGGCCACACCTCCCGCCCACACAGGTGCTTGTGTGTGTGTGTGTGTGTGTGTGTGTGTGTGTTCGCCTTTGTTGCAGACGATACAAACAGCACAACTTTCTCTTCTGCCTATTTGGATGCAATGAAGTGATGACGCAGAAATATGTTAACCTCGCCAATCGAATCAAATTTTATGTGCTGGTCCACTGCCGCAATCCTTCCTTACTCCCAGCTGGTTTATGTACCCCCAAACGCAACAACTTTGACTGTCGCTGCCTCTTTGATTAGAAACACGCAGGTATTGAGGTGGGTGGCATGCCGCTGCTAATAGCATTAAAATATGGGCCTATGAATAATGGATGTGTTTTTGAAGATCTATAATGTAAAGGTGTCCCGTTCTCATCCAGGGATGGGACGCAGACATTGCTGGAGGCACCTGTTTCTGTTTCAAAGCACAATCTGTTCGCATACTTTCAAAGTGGCTGTGGCAATCTGCTGTGCTCAAATCCCCCACTTCTATACCCAGAAATCGATAAGACAAATACATATGTGTCGGATATTATTTAAGTAACAGTAGCGTATTTAGCTTTGTATGCTAAAAACCCTAAACAGAGGAGCTGGTGTGACCACAGGAGCTTATAATAACTATATTGGTCAATATGCACGAATAAACACCAGGACTGTATGTCAGATGACAGATTATCACAGGTATTAAAGGGTTGTTTTTCTTTTGAAACAATCCTGCTCTTTTTTAATCTCAAAGCATGAAGCCAAGACACTTGACGGGCCTGTAATGAGGTTTTCTCACCTAATCGACACTTTCACTGATGATATGATGTCTTTCTTCCTCTCCACTCAACAACTGTCATCAACTCCCCGTCAAGGTGCCGTGTTTACCAGCGCTCCTCAGTTAGTCAAAGTGTAAAATTAGACAAGGTTTTAGCACCTAAAGTGTTGGCTCAAAGCTAAAGGTGATGAGCTTCTTGCACTCAGGATGTCTCAGCTCTGAGACATGCTGACAGAGGATCTGAGGCTGCAGAATCATCCACATCTGACAAAACTCTTCCTTCTCTTTTTCTTTTTTCCTTTTTTACCAGCCCAGCTTATTGCAATGCCAGAATGGGGAGGGCATTCCTATACTGGATAGTACATCATTTTTTCTTTGTTTTCCAGTTAACGAGGACAGTTTTCTTTGCGATGAATAGGCCAATGAGAACCAAGTAAGCTGTACCTCCAAGTCCATCCAAGTCAATGTTGCTTAGGTCACCTAGCACACAAAGTGAGGGAGAGGCTGGGATGCGATATCTTAGCCATGTTGATGGATCTTCACATATCTTCTGCCAGAACAATTGGACAGGTGTGCAATGCCATAAAGCCTGAATATAAATATCAGAAATGTTACCCGTGCAGTGAGAGCAGATGTCTGAGTGCGTGAGACCCATTCTGAACATCCTGTCCTGTTTAGTGTGTTTTATCAAGGATTTTATTTTGTATGAGTTGTAAGTTGGGGTTTTTAGTCATTTTGAACGTATTTAGGCATACCTGCGTCCAGGAGAGTTGATTTGGACTTGCAGATAGGTCTGTCTCCCATTTGGAGTTTAGGAGAGAGAATAACTCATCTATTCAAGATAGTAACCGGTATATTTTAGAAAACTGTTTTGGGGTTGAGACGTTTAACAAGTCACTTATCACAGACGGAAGCTATAAATCCAGTTGATTAGAGTTGGATCATTTATTTTTATTTTATTTTTATTATGGATTTAAGTTGTTGATATTCAAGAAAAGTTCTGATGATATATTCTGCTATCAGTTCCTTGAATAGGATGAGGTTTCTGTCTTGGACAATATGTTCTAAATGTCTTATCCCTTTATCATTCCACAATGGGAAATTTAGCCTTTTTTTGTTTCAGATTGGTGTGAGTCTGCATGGGATATGTGAAGACCTAGTTGTTTTGAGAAACTCCCACCAGGCATTTCAAGGAGAAACTTATTGTGTTGCTTTTAAAGCAGCTGTGATGTTTGATATTGAGACTAATGAATGGCAGGTCAGAGGTTTTAACTTTCTTACATAGAGTTTCCTGGATGTCCCACCAGGAGTTGTCTAGTGGGCTAAATTTAATCCATTTTGAGACATATTGCCATCTCTTTGCCAGAAAATAGTAGTAAAAGTTTGGTAATTCTTAACCAGCACAATCTTTTGTCTTTTGTAGAGTTTTTAGGCTGATTTGTGGTGGGGGCGTTTTTTCATAGGAATTTAAAGATGTTTGAGTCTAGTGATTTAAACCAAATTGGAGGGGACTGATTGGGGATCATTGAGAAAAGAGGGCAGGATCATGATTTTTTATTGTGGCGATTCTACCCAAGAGTAATACGGACCTTCATCTCATGAGGTCCTCCTCTATTGATTTAAAGAGACGGATTTAATTCAGCTGGTTCAGCTCTGAGAGCCAGGAGGAAATATTTATACCTACCTATACCCGTATCTAATGTTTCCTGATCGTAGTGGAGTAGCGAGTGTATTCTGGAAGTTACAATTTATGGGCAGTACAACAGATTTTGCCCAATTGATGGAATAGTCGGATGCAGATGAACATTTGTCTATGAGTGCAACTGCTTCAGAAAGAGAAGTTTGTGAGTTTTGGAGAAAAAGTAACGCATCATCAGCATAAAGACTTTTCTTATTTCTGGGTCCTGCAATATTTCTGTTTTGTCGGACAGAAGCTGCTAGTGGTTCAATAAAAATGGTAAAAAGTGAGGGGATAATGGACAAACCTGCCTGGTGCCCCTCTGAAGACCGAGGTTTGGGGGAAATTTGATCATTTGTTTTAACTGAAGCACAAGGCGAGCTATATAATGTTTTGATCCATGAAAGAATTCCCAAATCCAAATTTGCGAAGTGTCGCAAAGAGAAATTTCCAATTTACTCTGTCAAATGCCTTTTCTGCATCCAAAAAGATAATTGTGGTTTGATTAGTAACGTGATGTTTGGCGACAGTGTTTGACTTGACTTTGACTGGATTACCATTCTGGGAAAATTCTCCTTTTTAAATGGCCTTTAATTAGTACTGCTACAATGTTTTGTCTCCAATATGTCACATTTTTACCTCCACCAAAGAGCCGGTAGCAGCCTCCCGTCCACATGCAATCCTACATAAAATTCCTGATTTAGTTTCTGTGAGTTCCCATTGACAGTGGCTTCAGCTGATTACATTTTGGTCAAGGTCAATTCAAATTCAAGGTCAGAAAATATTCCCCAAATTCTAAACATTCCCATTTATTAACACTGGGCAAAATTTTAAGCAACCCTATCTCAGCCAAAACTCAAACTTACACCACATATGTATAGTGTTTTAAGATTTAATCCCCAAATAAGTTTGACAACATGCAGTTGTGTAAAATGTATAATCACTTCTTCACTCGCTTCACATGTCACTATATGTCACTTCTTTTTGGCATTCCTAAGTTTGATTTTTTAAAGTCATTTGGTGTGAAAAAGAGCATGTTGGTGCCACCGGCAGGTTACAAATGAACTGCAGAGCCATTTTTCTGGATATGTGATGGACTCTGGGTTTGGTGTGTTACCTATGACCTTGATTTTGACCTAGAAAGGCCAAACTGTAAAACTCAATATTCAGTGCCCAATGACACCAGTTACACCTCTCTATATCAATTCATTCAGGAGAAATGGCCAAACAAATGTTTTTTGACCTGTCCGCGATCTACACCTTTGAGATTGAAAGCCCAAAACTTAATTATCGGCAGCCAGAGCTATCAGCTAAGAAATGACACCAGTTTGACCCATGACCTTGGCCACCGAAATCTAATCTGCTGTAGGATTGTGAGTTGATGAAAATGTCATTAAAATTGGTCGCATAGTTTTGGCTAACAGACAAACAAACAGATATGGATAACAACATGAGCATTTCTGTTGGTGGAGGGAAAAAAGGCAAAATGTAATATTATCAATAATAATAATAATAATAAGAAGAAGAAGAAGAAGAATGGAAATTTATTTTAAAATATGACTTATTTTTAATTCTGATGCATATATGAGAAAGCTTAATTTCATGGTTGTAAATAAAAAAAGTGTCAAAAAGTACTACATTAAAGGGCAGAGAAATTGAAAAAGGTTTACATCTCTTGTAATTAGTGTATGGTTTTTCATTTTACTCTTATTTTTGTAGGTGAATGTTGGGAATTAATGACATTCTAGCAGGTGTCCCAGACAAGATATGGCCCCGGTGAAGATATGTGCTGTCTGAGTGCTATTGTGTAATGTATGTGGGTTGGTTTTATTAATTTGTGTAAAAAAACAAAGTGTCGCTACAGCCACCCTGATACACTTCTCGCCTCCACTCTCTTTGCTGCTTTTGAACTTGCAGCGCGTCCTTAAGTCCACTAAGGAGAAACAAGTTTTTAACATTAAACTGCACAGGTCTCAGCATTAACACCCACCCATGCAGGGCAAGCTGTGTTCATCTAAAAATAAACATGTGCAGTTTTTACCGTGTGTGAGTCTGTCTCACCACTAATAACTTATGAGAAGTATCTGACACACTGGACACAATTACAGAGCTTTGGGAGCTCTGGTGTCCTTATATAACATAATGTTATCTTTTGTATTAAATTGTTGCATATGAGAGACTTTTTTTGCCCACAGGATGCTGAGATAGGTTCCAGTGGCTCCAATGGACCTTGTTTGCAATGTGAAGCTTCTTCACATTGTGACATCTCTGTAATAATCCTGGTCTGTGAAGGGAAATTGCGGTGGCTGAGAAAGGTCAACACACTGCAGCTCGAGAAAACACATCCAGATAGAGAAAACAGTTGCAAATTAAAGAAATATCAATTTGACAACATGTAGCACAGATGACAATGGATGTTCCTTGGGGTAAAATAAAAAGGGCTGGGGACGCTGGACACTGATGTCTTACTGACATAAGTTTTTCTCTTTATTTTAAGACGGTGATGGCATTTGCCAGATATTGGCTAGTGGCAGTTTATTATCAGCCTATCAGTTCAAATAATACCATGGAAAAAAAAAAACCCCATCGAGCTACTGTGATGTGAAAATAAAGAATAAGTAAAAAATGGTATTTTAATTTACCGCTGACAAGTAACCGACATTCACAAACAGACAACGTCTCATGTGTCCAGTTTTTAGTGTCCCCTGGAAACATCACTATCTGTCGTCAGTGTGCCACTATCAGAGTGTTTCTGTCTGGTTGTGCTGTGAGTGTTTGCAGTGCACGTGCCGTCAAATTGATGAAGCTGTTTTCTTGATTTGCTAGTTTTGTCTATTAGGACATGTTTTCTTGAGTAGCAGTACGTTGATCTCTCTCTGCCACTATGGAAAGCGCTTTTTGACCTGCATGCGAGTTTTAGGAAAATTACAAGCAAGGCTGAGTGTTACACTGTAAACACACATAACAAATAAAATGGAAAATTTCTAAAAGTTACTGCGAGGATGTCGTTTAAAATTTTGATTAACAAGTATCATCACATCAACCTGGAAGGGAGTTACTGAAATTGCACTTGCAAAAAAGTTTAATTTCCAATATGTAGGGAGACCCTGAAGAAGCACACTTGATTGAGCTCCCTTTC
>KV751351.1:697203-725473 GCA_001698575.1 Mola mola | reverse complement strand
TGGGCTGAGTTATGATGTTTTTTATGCACAGCAAGTGAAAAATGAATTGAATTCACATAAACTCATCTCTGCCTATTCATTATAACTCCACCTAGTTCATTCTGTAAAGCTGTACTGTAATGGTGCTGGAAGTGTCTCGGCACGACGCCGTGCCATCTGTGTTGGACCAGTTCAGCATGAGCCAATGACTTGGTGTTGTGGTGTCAAAGTGGTTTGAGGATGATTTAAGGGAGAAGTTATGCGTGAGGAATGGCAGCTCAAAGAAGAGTCAGCACAATATCCTTCTTGCAGCTAACTTGAATGCTGTTGATTGATGAAATGTTTTTCTGATGATTTCTGTAATCAGATCCTTTGGTTTAGTTCTTCTGACACTCACGCAGTGAAGAGCACATTTATTGCATGTTTGAGCTGTTTGTTTAGCACTTTTCCTCTTTTTCTGCCCTCATTAACTAAAACCTGCTGAGGGTCAACAACCTTTGGATTATCCTTATTTTCATCACATTGTTGTCATAGTATGTAAAAAAAAAATGTGATTTTTTTTTTTAGCATTAAAGCATATGTATTAACAATCTCATTGTCATATTAATTTGTGTTTGGGGAACATTGCATGCACTTGGGTGGAAGGAAGAAGAAGGAAATGAAATTATGCTTATTTTTGCAAACAAAAGTTTCCATCTAAAGACAGAGGTTAGTAAGAAAAAGTCTTTTTTTTTTCCATCTCTGAAAAACAATGAGCAAAATAGTGTAATTATGACACAGTAATAATCAAAGTGGCGTGCAGCATTGGTTACACAAGCACTGGAAGCTAATGACTATAATGACTATAAGAGAAAGCACATTCAATCAAAAAAAGAAAAAGAAACATTATTAAGCATTTAAATGAACTCAGTTTTGTATTTTTTAAATATCATCACCGTGTAGCGGAGTGATTCCACAGCAGATATTTGCCTGGAGGCGTGGGGGAGCTCCGTGCCCCCCTGCATCACCTGCTGTGTGTCACAGTGCTGGGTCTGCCCCGCCCCCTGTGGCCACCTGGGGGGCTGACACTTGGCAGCCGCGACGCCTCACCTGACAGGCTTCCAGAGAGGAACCACTTGGCCGCCAGCAGAAATAGCTTCTTCCAATTTCGGGGGTCGGCCCCGAGTCAAGACGTGGGAAGTTTTGGCTCTTTAAGGGTTGGGCCTATTCCCAGACACACTCGCTGCTCATGCAAAAGGGCCTTTGATTCTGGGCTCCCGATCTGTCGCTCTGAGAGGAGCTCTGTGCTCTTTCCAGTGGATAGATGAGGTTTCGTTTTCATTAAACAGCTTGATGTGCCGCCACTAATTTACATGCTGCACGATGTGGCCATGTGAAGTTAAGTGAAGAGAACATGTTGTCAGTTCTGCTTAGGTCAGACGATGGATTCCCACAAGGCCAGCAGCCTTTGTGTGACAGCATCAAGCAGCACATTTTATTTCAAGTGTTTGTGCTGAAAAATGCCAATTAAGTGGTCATGACTACAAAAAAAAAAGATTATTAATTCATATTCAAATAAGCTCACCTTAGTTCCATTAAAGTGAGAGATTCAAGTTGAGCAGGTGTG
Organism: Mola mola; assembly: GCA_001698575.1. Lineage (NCBI taxonomy): Eukaryota > Metazoa > Chordata > Actinopteri > Tetraodontiformes > Molidae > Mola > Mola mola. The sequence continues at coordinate 723,888 of KV751351.1, read as the reverse complement.
CTGTCTTTAGCACAAGAATGTTTGAGTAGGTCAGAAAGGACATTTCCTTTCTTGATATTTTGTGATTTTGGCTTGTGACTTGTGGAAAAATGCTCATGGAACTTAGCAAATTAGCCTCTCGTAAACATGTCACATCTCAGACCAACCAGAGTTTGTGTGGATGCAAAAAGTTGTATTATGCAAACAGTTCTGGGTAAACTGGCTTGCATGTTAACACCAGTATATATCTCAGGAGCATAATAAACATGAACTGTTAGCCATATTTCATTAATTAACTAGACTGGTACTCCAAGAGTGAACGCCTCTGCCAAAGCTCAACAGTCTCATTGCATTAAAAGTTGCCCCTTTACCCCTTTCTTTGGATCTGTCCCAAACTTCAGGGACTCATTCCCCATCCTCACACCAAGTTCACACCAAGTGTTTCCTCGCTTGTACGCATGCATATATTACACACGTGTAACGCTCAGTCCCACAGGTTTGGCTGTTTTTCTTCAGATGAAAGAAAAGTGAACTTATTAGCAGCTCCAGGTGAGGTCAGAGCAGGAGTTCTCTTCAGTGACCGTGTGATTATCTCACACAGAGCCAATCTCAGGGAGCCGGCTAATGAAGGGACAGACTGGCGGATGCCTTCACACCCACCTCCTCGTCCTCCTCCCACCTCTTCTTCTCCTCCCATTCCTCCTCCACCAAGTCATGCTGGAGTTGAGCCCAGGACTGGGACAGGAGGTGGGGAGGAGCGCAGATAACGTACACTTGTATGAATGCATGGGCAAGCAGCAGTTGCATGTATGGGAGCAACACATGGATTATACACACGCATGGATTTATTTATGCTCAGAGTGTATGTTCGAATACACTGGATGTCTGCATGAATACACCAAATATACACACACACGGAGAAAGAAAGAAAAATCTGTTAAAGGTTGGATCAACACCGATCCCACCAGCCTGTACTAGAATTAATACCAGCAAACTCATTTGCACATTTTACTTCCGAGCAGATTGACTTAAAATGACCACCAAAAACAACAAAAGCTCTGTAAATCAACCGAGAGTCAAAACAAGAGAAAAACCCAACAAATCCTGGTTTGCAGCCTCACTTAATTCCTCAATTGTGCCAAAGATGAGCATTAAAACCTCTTTACAAAAGTGTTGATGGCTTTTGGTTACAGGCACTCTCCATTCTCAAGCCTGGCAATGGTCTTATATGGCAATACAAGATTTCTGTTCTAGTGCAAACACAGTGGCCATGGGCACCAAGGAACAGCTGCCGTATAATTGAATTAACATTCGCCTTCTGCTTCGGCACTCAGCACTGCGCTGAGAAGTCATACACATCCCTCCATGAGCTCCATCAACCTGTCCATGAATATGCATGCCGCCCGTGATAAATATGCGCTCTGCGTCTAATGTTTGTGGAGCTGCATATACGGTGAATAAAGAGCTGTACGCTGACTATCCTGGGAGGGTGTCACAGTATACATTCAGTCCGTTGATCATCTCTAGAGCCTGGGGGCCCTCTGAGGCTGCACGAGCTGTGGTGCTGGTGGAGCGTCAGTCTGATCTGAAGTGTAACAGAGACATCTAGTGGATCAGTGACCATGAGGCACGTTCAGCTCTGTGCACACTGTGCGCTTTGGCTCTTCAGAAACGATCAACCATTACTTCAATTAAATAATTAGTGTGTAGCCAGTCGTCATTTCATTCTGAAGCCTGAATTCCAGCTGCTGACCCACATCTGCCTGTTGCTTTGATGCACAGAGGGTCACACTGCACATTGGTCTCTGAGAACTCAGAGTCCCAGATTTATTTTTGATAGAGTCATTTACAGCTCAGTTGTGTGCACGCACTCCTCTAAAGGGGCCAGGAGAGGGAAGAAGACCTTACGCAGTGTAAAAACTAAACAAAATGTTAAAAACAACAGCAACAAAAAAAAACAAAAAACCTGCTTACACAGAGTTAAACGAGCATGGGACAGTTTTCCAAGTTGCGTACTGAATATAAAAGGAAAGCCAAATTTCTGAGTTGTGCAGATTTACCTCTTTGTTTGCCATAGTATTGTTCTTTGTCTGAGTATCATGTCATTTCTTCATGCTGTAATTTATGGTTTCTGTGACATACAATACTTCATGTTGTATTGTGAGCTTGTCCATGAACCCCAGGAAGATTAGTTGGTTGTGTCATCATCTAATGGGGATCCTTTCTTAGGAAACAATACAGTCTCCAACATACAGCATAATTCCTCATCATTTACTATACCAATACAAATTGTATTCACCAAGGTAAATGGGAATAAATGTGAAGTTACGGATGTAACAATGACTAAATAAATAGAGTTTAATGACTTCTTATTTACATATTCACACTACTAGGAAAACATATTCGGATGGACCTTGATTCTTACCTGCAGATTCTTACCTGCAGAAATATATATTTGACCAGTGAAATCCTTTGTTTCAGCTGATGTCACTTTCGGGTCAACAGGAATGAAAAAAATCATCCATTTGGTGTCATGTGATGAAAATCACAACGAGTGCCTGAGCAGGCAAGACATCCCATAATTGCTAATGGCAGATATATATTAAAGGCCACTGTCCACTTCTGGAGGTTTTTCACCGGGTAATTAACTATATGTTCCAGTGGGTTTTTATAAAGTTGATTATCAGAGAAACATATTTTTATAATACTGATGTCTGTGAGTCATAACAGCCATTTTGATATCAGTTCTGGGTATCAGCCAAAATATTCATATCAGTGCAGCCCTTATAAAAACTGAGGGAGTAGAACAATGCACTGGGGTTAGATTGCACTGGACCTGGTGCACATGTGGATTTTCCACAAAGACACGCTGCGTTTTCACATTGGACTAGTAGGAAATGGATTTAAGTCAGACTATGTTTTAAATGCATTCATATCAAAATTGCAGCCCAATTTCTGACTCACATCTTCGCAGCAAAAAATGGAGAGTTGAAATTTTCAGGTTAAAAAATTTCTCCCAAAATGTAATTTTAACACATTTGGATGTAAATGGTTTTAGCGCTTGAGTTATGTGACGCCAAGTCAGGCGGAGTCAGAGACAGTGTGAGCAACCAACCTGTATACTGTACCTTCATTTGCAATGGTTTGGCTTAATAAAAGGGCAATGTTTGTCAATGTTTTGTCAATCACAACGGACACATGGCAGCGTGGTGACGGGTTAGGGTGAGAAAATGAAGACAAGAAGACATGATCTGAGCCCTTTGAGTCCAGATTTATTGATGCAGCTGTGCAGTCAGAGCATGGTGGCACACATGGCCGCCCGGCCAGCATGGGATAGTGACACGCACGCACATGCATGCATGCCCAAACATGCACACACACACACACACACTCAAACTCTCTCAGTGCTCTAAGTTGAGGGACGTAGTTGAAATTAAACGACTGTGATCTTATTTATTTGACTTCCACACTTAATGTTTGTGATTGTTCCACCCACTTTTATAGGTCAACATGGCTGTTTATCATAAATCTGCTGTTTTATCTATGTAAACATGTGACAATTGCTTCTTTAAATAGGAAAAGAGTTGATCTGAAATTGACTTGATTGTTTTTGGTGGTGAGAGTTGTTTACTCAGCTTCATACAGTCCATACACACACACACATGGATAGAGCAGGTCACAGTGAGATCAGAAATGCACATTAAGTATTTTTCAGCAGTTTCTCTCTGTCATAATTGCACACTTTACATCCATCTAACCTCAGTCAGAGAGCAGTTTTGAGATCAGTTGTTACAGAGTGATTCAGACAAAACAAGGAAACAAAGAGTCGAACACATTAAACAACAAATAATCTGCTCCATAGTTACCATTACAAAACACCATGATTAGAGGTCTTAACATGTCATAAATACAGCTATGTTTCTGGTTATGGTTGGTATAAATCCTGTTAAATATTCATACAGTAGGCTACCACAGCAGCAAGTGAACGATAGAGCAAACTACAAGACTGTACATGTGCTGGTCCCTGGATACAGAAGTAATATTCTGCTTTTATTCTCAGGAAGGAGATTCTGTGGATTCCTTTGTTCTATTCGTAAATCTGATTTGCTTTGACTGTTACACTTTAAACGTGTATTTTTATGACATTAGAGCTGGTGCTTTATAATCTATCAGACACACAAGGAACAAATAAAAACAGAGAGAGCAAAAAAAAAAAAGAAGAAGAAAAGAAGAGCAAAGGGTCATTACACGTTGATGAGCCAATCCAAAAGACTTGAAAAAGGAACAAAATGACAATAAATACAGCCAGAAAACAGATTTTTCTGAATGAAAAAGAGCAAAACATACCATGATGAATACTATACTTCTGCAACATCAAACTGCTGATTTCACAGACAGAGTCAGAGAAACAGTCATTACTGAAGCCTCTTTAGTGTGTCACGCTGTAGGAAGATATTATCTGGTTGCTTTGACTGTACCTGGATCAGCACAGAGTCAAATGACATCACAAAATAAGTTTTCCTACAGGTGAAAGGTGTTGAATGGAAGGAACTTATAGAGTATAGGCACACATTTAGCCGGCTGGCTTGCTAACCGCTGACTGTGTTTTTTTATGTACAGAGTAGCACGTGTAGCATATGTTACATGATAATCTGCTTCATATCCCTGCGCCGCACAAACAGATAAATAAAAAGTAATAAAAACAGGGAGTGTGCATTCAAACAAAGAATTTAAAAAAGAAGTCCTATGCTTTCATAGAATTTTGATACATTATATTCCCTTTTGGAACCCGTGTAGGTCATGCACCTGTACGCGCTGATTCAGGATCGTAAGATTGGAATATGCCAAGAATGTCGTCTTGGCACAATACATTTTGGGATTTTCATGCCTAAAGGACTGCGCACATAAGGAAAAGCAAAATAAAAGAGCACAACGTTTGGGAAAAACAGATCCATCATTATGCAAATATTGCGTTCTTTTCTCCCAATTACACGTTTAAGAATATAGTGAACACAACATTGCAGAGGTTCATTACAGATGTACAGTAAGCAACATTTGCATCTCCTATACACAACAGTACAATAACAAACCTGCCTCAGATGCATCACGCAAGTGTGTCGGAGTCGGCAGGTGGAGTCACCTTGCAGGCAAAGCTGCTGTAACGTAACAGCGCTGCAAAAACAAAATAACGTAGATTTTTCTCTAAGTTAGCAACATGTGGACGCTTTGCTATAGCTTGAATACACAGAAGAAGAAGGCATCCAGAAGAAGAGTTATGATGACGAATGACAATGCGAGGATAATAGAAGCATTTAGTGAAAGAATCATGACGCACATGAATGCAAAACAAATAAGAATGTTACAAACAAAGGTAACAAAAATATTTTTATATGTTACAAAAATGGGAATATATCAGTTTGTGTAAGTGTGTGTGTGTGTGTGTGTCTTTGTCATTTTTCACCACTTTATCAATTTACATTATATAAAAAAAAATGTTAGTGGATTGTCGAGTCAGATGATTTCTACTCAACCACAAATCCACACCTATAGAAACTTTTAATATATACATTAAAGTGGAGAAAAACACACAAAACAATACAAGTCTGGCTGCAGGGAACACAGCTACAATTTCACAAATGTCAATGGGAAACAAAATGGTGGTGAAAACAGTGTTTATACAAGCCTTCAGACAGAAGCTCTTAAAGCAGAAAGAAAAATGGCGTTAAGAGTAGATGAGAACTTTTCTACACAGAATAGATGTACTGTAAGAAGTGTTTACTAATAAAATAGACTGAATTTAACCCCTTTGTAGCAGTTATAGTCACTCTCAATGTACATGTAATCTGAATTTTCCACAAATCTGTGTTATTCACTAATGATTATAATAAATCGCTGTTACCAGACTGAATCTAATCTAAAGACCAAAATCCAACAGTGATGAAGGAGTAGCAAAGAACAGAGTTGAAAAGTGGGATTCTTTTAAAGACTACTTGTGTGTGGCTGAGACAAACACTCACAGCAAAGATAAAGCATGGCAAAGAAACGAGAAAAACAAAAGCAAAGCGACACGTTCAGTATCAGTCTTTCAAAAGGCTCCTCTTCACACCCACTGACGGTTGCCATCGCCTTAAAGTTAATATATCTCCTTCGTCATCGTCTCTGTCAGTGTGTTGGGAGGGAGCAATAATGCACGTGGGTAAAGCCGCAGGCTCTGCGTCACAAGAGGGAGAGTGAGAGTAGAGACACGGTGAGAAGTAAATGCGCTTGATCATTGAGGCAGAGGAGGAGGTGAAGCTGTCAGTTCCTTGGTGTCCTGTGGAGGGCGACACAGTTCATCCAATGGCCGTCCCTCACTGTGCGTGAGCGCTGTCCTCAGGTCGGGTAAATGCAGGTTCAGGGTGACAGCAGAACAGCAAGGATGAAAGAGAGCTAGCTTATTCCATCGCTACCTCTGCTATGGGAACACAGAAAGGTGAGATTGTACATTAGCAACTGAGAATGTTTACTAAAGGAATCTCTGCCGGGGAATGGTAAACATTTAGTCATTAATGCAATTTCTTTCTATACGCTTGACAATTGAAATATTGGTTTAAATTTTATTTAAGGGTCATGAAATGCCCTCAGTTGAATAACACAGCGACACCACGTCACAGCTGAAACAACACTTTAACCCTCATGGTGGTTTATTGCAGGACGGCATTAGTTTTAGTGTACCTAGATAAACTGGTAGTGCAGATTCATTCTTTAATTTTTTTGTCAATAACTGCAGGTACAAACTCACCCTCTACTGCTTTGTCCTTGTTTTCTTCAGCCTCTGGAGAGTCAGCCCCTTCAGACAACTCTCCTGAAAAGGGAGAATAGTTGTGTGGTTTGTCACGCATTTGGTGGTAACAAACATCTGCAACCTTACTGACACGAGTCATTACATAAACTCATAAACAATGGTCAAATCCACGGGAAAATACGGGGTTTATTTTCAATAATCCCATCTCATCTTTGGCTTACTCTGTACTAAAACACTCAGAACAATTATCTGGACAATTTAATGTTTAGGGCTCAAATAGCAAGCAGGTGATTCACATCCAGACACACAGATACCATCAGTAGAAAAATTACAGCCTTGCAGTAATATACCTCCACGAGTCACGCAATGTGGACAGCGAAAGTACAGTGGTGACGAAGACGAAGGGCTGGGGAGGTTTTACAGTAATCCGACTATAATGCAACCACGGACCTTTGACCTCCAAAATTTAAACAACACTCAACTCCAAATGTAGGTTTGGGCTTAATTGTACAAAAATACCTCAATGCATTCTTGAGATACAGTATGTGCTAACAAGATTTTAGGAAACAAAGTTAAGGGTGAAATATCCTTTAATGTCAGGTTTGTGAATTTGATGTATCTCATTGTGATTTCTCAGTCACCAAAAATGTATTATGTGTAACTTGCAGAGACATTCACAAGTCAATTCAAGACCATTTTCAAAGTATTTTACCTAAAATATGAGCTCAAGTGTGTGTTGATTTTTCTGGATATTTGTCTGAACGGCTGAAGATTCAGCAATTCCACCGATGAACTCCTTGTATCAGATACAATATAGTGGCAGTTGCTTGTCTCTATTTCTATTTCTGAGGAAACAGTAGCTGTCTGAAGTTCACCCCCATTAAAACCAGAGTAATTAGTTTGTCACATCCTTATGAATCCCAGGAACCCGATCACTATGCACCATTTGGTAGGGATAACAGGGCTGGTTAACCCTAGTATTTTTATACCCTTTCAACATTTTAAGTTATAAGCCAAACGTTAAACCATGCCTTGTCTCCCAATGTAAAAGAATTCTTTGAAAAATTCCTGGATTCAGACCCTGATCTAGATCCAGATCCCAGCCACCAAGGACCAACCTTACAGAAGGTAAAAGATGACCTTGGAGGAGCTAGTGATCAAATAACACTGTATGTTTTACGTGTTTAGAGAAGTCGTTATCTCTCCTGCCTCATGAAAGCGTGCACAGGATTACACACTTAAAGGGGTGTACCATTCTGCAGTGGAGGGTTCTGGAGACTGGCACGCGCACTCTGCGTTCCCTGCTTCGTCTCCTCTGTGTCACCATCTGGGGGTCTGCTGGCCTCTGCTGACTCAGGTGCCTCCCCCTCCAATTTGTCCTCCTTTGGTTCAGATTGTTCTGATTCTGTTTGGACCTCCTGGGGGTCCATGGCGTCTTCCTGCTGGGTGCGTTCCTCCGCCTCCCTTTTAGCTCTCTCCTCTGCCTCTGAGGTCACAGGTCACAGTGTGCAGGAAGATTAGCATATGTGTGTGAGTGTGTGTCCACCATCACTATTTAGCTGAGTTTTTGGTCACTTGGAAGCAGCAGAAACAACACACCCTTGCCTATTTATCTTTACCTTTAGCTGCTATATGCTCTGCTCTGTTCAGGATATTAGTAACTACTGTAAGTGAGTCTGTCTTTTGGTGTGTAGTAAGTAGTGTAAAATGTTGGAGCTTTTTTTAGCAGAAAATGGCAGTGAGAGAAATTTAAAACAGTAAAATTGTAGGGCGTGAAACCAAAACAATGAGCTGAAAGCTGCTAAAACTCTGGTTTGAGTCGAGGGGAACTGTTACTACACACAATACCTCACACAAACAGACTGTCATGTTCCCATTGTTAATATAAAATGTTGACTATAGCTTCAAAATATTGATTTACTAACGTTTATTTGTCCCATTTTGTAACAGCAACAAAATATAGGGTGCAACTAATGATAATGTTATGTTATCCGATATAAAACACCTACTGATGATTTTTGGAGAAAATTGGGCTTAACCTTTTAAAATTTAAATATATATTGATTAATATGCCTCCTGAATTATTCCATCAAACTGCAATTACTAACAATAATAACAATGATAAATAACAAATTAGAATAATTTGTTAATGATTGATTCTTTATTAAGTAAAAAATGTTTTTGTCTCAATTTAAATGTTTCTGACCAATGTATAAATCAGCAACATTAACAGCTTATTAACAATTCAGGAAGCTATTAGTTACAATTTACCCTTACAGTGGATGCTGAATTATAAAGTGGCAGCACCTTTGATAAAACTAAAAAGAGAAAAGCTGAAATTAAAAAAAAAAAGAAAAGCTGAGGACACACTGATCACTGTGTATTCCACATATCCCACACTAATACAGGTCAGTCAAAATCCCCCTGTGAGCAAGCAGCTAACAGCGTAGCAGACGTTATGAGCTTTGCAGCTTTATTAGCCAATTTTTCCCATTCTGGTGGATCTCATGGTCTGTTTGGACGGATCAGTGTTACCAGAGCATTAATGCTCCCAAGTCCTCAGATCACCTCATTTTACAGTATCATAGTGTTGACTGTCGGGATGTGTACCTTTACAGGCCTGCGCTTTCCACCTCTCTCTGTTCTGATAAACTTCTTCATTCCACAGCGCCTTGAAGTTTTTAATGTCCACAGCCAGCAGGGAGCCCTGTCCCGCCGAGCTGCTGTCGGAGCCCACGCTCCTCACGCTGTGCCTCTTGGCCTCGTCTGAGCTAATACTGTTCAGACTGCACAGGAAAAAGACAAGGGGGCAAAAAGCATAACAAGATGTTGGCTGTTCTGCAGATGTGGAAAGAGTACAGAAAAGTAATGTTACATAGCTGAATTATTACTCAATCACAAGTAAAATTTGTGTTGCTGTTTATTGTATTATCAATAGCAGGTATTCAGTCAAAGCTGAGATCCATTTAGAAACTTTTAACAAAACATATTTCTCTGATATGATAAATTATAAAGTGAAAAAATATTTTAAAAATCAAAAATAAATCAAAAATATAAAATTTGGGGAATTTGTTTTCACAAACAAATATGAAGATAAACGTTGTCCATTAAAGAATGCTAGAAACAGCTGGAAATGGCACTTAAGGTCCACTGTTGGACATGCAAGCATGTCTCGGACATTTTGGACAGTCAACTTTCTATTCCTTTGTGTGTGGCCATAGGCATTTTTGCGTCATCATTCACTGTTAACTGTTCAGTGCTGCTATGTTGAGTCTCTGCCTCTGGTTTCTGTTCCTCCAAACCTTCAGTCCGTTATCTTCCACATCCTGCACTTTATTTTCACGGTTAGCGCTCCAAACATGTGGCTCCTGCAGTGGGGGTTTTATTCCTTTTATTTAATTTTCATTTACAAATGGATAGCCTTATTGACTAATGATTAAGGGTTTGGAGATAAATTACAATTGTTGGCATACTCAGTAATGAATTATGCTTTTGAAGTAGCAAATAGATTACAAAGCTTCATTTGTACTTAAGTACAGGCAAAATTAGACATGAAAAAAAAAATTATTTTCATTCCTGAGTAAGACAAAACTAAAACTGTTATGTTTAACATTTGTAATATTTGCAGGCATTGCATTCATTTATTGGTTCACCTTTTGGTCTTTTCCATGAGTGCTTACCCTCAGACATTTGAACACCAGAGCACTTCCATGATCCCTTTTAATGTAGCTGGGTTGTTTAAGTTGGGCTTTGAACTTAAGTACAAAAAGTTGGTGGAGGTCTGATTACAGATGCAAGTTTCACCACAGAAAATACTGAGTTTACAGTGGTCTGGATGCCAAAATATTTTGTCCTCAATCTTTACAGAAGTGCCACACTGCTTTAAAGGATCATTAAAGTTATTCCCACTTGTTCCAAGTTTGGGTTGGACTCTGCCAGGGCTGCCCTTTGTCACTGGTTCTGTTATCATTTTCATGGACAGAATTTCTAGGTACAGCCAGGATCCCATCCCTGCTTGTTATAGATGACATGGTCTAACAGTGACGGCCAGCTCACACTGGGATGTTTGAAGCTAATTGTGGTGGTGACAAGGATCAGCACTTCTAAGTCTGAAGCCATGGTTTCCAGTTGGAGAACGGTGGATTGCCCCCCTAGATCAGTATGGAGTTGTTTCCCCAAGGTCAAGTATTTTGGAGTATTGTTCACAAATGAGGGGAAAATAGAGCAGGGGATTGACAGACGTAACAGGGAGGCATCAGCAGCTATGCGGAGAATATACAGGTCTGCTGTGGTGAAGTGAGTCTAGCTGGAAGGCAAAGTTCTCAACTTACTGGTCAATCTACGTTCCAACCCTTACTTATGGTCATGAGCTCTGTGTAGTGTCTGAAAGAACAAGTTTGGGAATACAAGCAGGCGAAATGAGTTTCCTCTGCAGGGTGGATGGGCTCAGCCTTGTAGACAGAGTGAGGAGGTCAGACATCCAAGAGAAGTAGAGCCGCAGCAGAGTTGGTTCGGAAATGTGGTTGGGATCTCTCCCAATTCCTTTTGCTTGTTGCTTTCTACCTTCTGTTTTGTTCTCTTTTTCTCCTCCTCTCTTTTACTCTGCAGCAGGCGAGGTTAGCTCATTGGCTGCTGGCAGTGCTGCATAAACTGTTAGTCATTGCGGTAGCTGTCGGCACAGATCGTACAAGCTCTTTTGTGAATATTTGTTGAAGTTATCTCTGTTCAGTCCTCTAATCGTCGTTGTCCTCTCCTCCTTCTTCAGGCACTGCCAGAGCCTTCACCACACTCCCTACGAGCCAACTCTTCCTCCACTTTGCTCCTCACACTCACCGCAACTTCCCTCATATCATTCTTTAAATAAACTCTTTTAAAACTTTCTTCATCACTTGGCTCCGCGTTTGGGTTCTCAACTAAAATAGAACTGAAAATTAACAACCTATACAGACCCAGGATACATAGTCTTAGAAACGTGTTGGTGTCCTCCCAGTGGAAGTGTCTAGGGAGAGGAGTGTCTGTGCTTCCCTGCTAAAACTGCTGCCCCCAAAACTTAGACTCAGATAAGCGGATGAAAACAAGTGTGAGTACAAGTACAATTATTCCAATCATCAGATAACCAAATTGTATTGCAATCCAGGAAACACTATGTTGTGATATTTCAGTCAAAGTGGACCAACGAACAGGCAGACTTTTCCATTTCCATTCCCTTTGCTCACTGAAGAAAGAAAATCAGCAGATAACCAGAGGCAGGCAACGAGAACAGACATGGTTGCAACTGAAAGAAGCTAGAGATATGAGGAATGAGTCCAAGGAAGCAAATGAACATGCAGGTGTGTATGTAGACAAGGATGATGCACAAATGGCAACACTAGGTTTCCACTTGGTTAGTTTCTACTGAAACAAACAATTATTGATGCCAATGCAATGGAAGACACCAGGTCAGACTCCCAAATAAACTACCTCAGTTCTTATCAGGAGACACAATTTTAAAACAACACATTACAGTATTTTTCAAAACTATTTACATATTTTTCATGCAAAAGAGGATGGACACATATCTGATTTACTATGTCGATTAACAGGAGAAGTCCAATTAGGCCATTAAAGACAAAAGCACTTCCTTCCCTATCAAGAGGGTATTGTGTATGCCACATTGACTAGTGTCTCTATAATATCAATTTTATGGTTGGTAGCTCTGCCTGGTGAAAGGTGGAGACACACAGAAATGGATTATTCATGGACGGCTCAATCACTGCTCTCAATGCATCCATTAGATATGCTGCAGTTGCAGAGGAGCTCTTGATGTTTAATCACATCACTGAATGCTTACTCAGAAAAATATGAATGTTGAGTAGAAAATCTTTTCTGTCCCTGATTAAAATGTACTTAATTAAAGATTCCCACTCATCCCACTCAAGATTCATAAGTTTAATGCTGCTGCTCAGTAGTGTGCATACTCATCTGGAAACTCTTTATTCACAAATTATTTCCCATAGAAAGTGTTCCTCCTTACCTTGAGCGCCTAAACCCGGCGAAACCTGAATTGGAGGCCTCGTCGATTAGTGGTGTGACTATACGCTCCATCATGTCTGTCAACACAGTGAAGGTGGGCACCACGATGAAGTCTATGAAGCCTGGAGACAGCGACATCAGAGAGCTCGATGTTCATACATATTCTTTGTCATTATTTATTTTTCAAGGTGTTTAACGTAGACAGAAAGAAGATGAGACAAATTAATTCAATGGCCTCTGGTAACCAAGGATTACCAGAATGCTATAATATGATCAAATCCAAGATAAAACTTTGTGTGAGATAACCAGGGCTTAATGTTACCTATTAAAATCCCTTTTAATGTCATAGTCCCCTCCTGGTTTTCCCCTCTACCAACCCACTTTACCTGCCTGCCTACCTCTCCTAATCAAGATCATTAGACTCACCTGTTCCCCCCCAGTTGGCTCCATCACCCAACCTCCTCTTAACCAGCTCCTCCACACTCACTCTCTGCCAGATTGTCGTCGCGTCATGCACTACTCTCCAGCACTCTGTTCCGGACGGATTACCTGGTACCTGCCTTCTGCCCCTGACCACGTCTCCTCGTCTCTGCCCCGGTAACCTGATCTGCCCTCTGTCTTTGAACTTGAACTGCATCTCCCCGCTTCCTGTCTGCCTGCTGTCTGCCTGGACTTCCTCTCCAGAGACTCCTGCCCCATTCTGAACTTAGACTGTGTTTGCCAACCAGGCTTCCTGATTGTCGTCTGTTTGAACTCGTGAACATTGTAAATAAAGTTCTGAACTGTGCTGGTCTAGATTTGTGCTGTTCTTGGGTCCGCTCTCACACCCGTTACAATTAACATCACTTTTACTGAAATTTTATTTGGATGTACTCATTAAAATCTCTCTATACAGTCTAACAGCGCACTTAATGTTACCTATTAAAATCCCTTTTAACATCACTTTTATTGAAATTTTATTTGGATGTACTCAGTAGAATCTCTCTATGCAGTCTAACGGCGTGCTTTGTTGCTATATAGTAACTCTCTGCGCTAAAAGTGAATTAGTATTGTCCAAAAAGTTACTTCCTGTATCGCTGTTTGAGATGTCCATGATAAATTCTCTTTGGGGCTGTCACATGTTGTATTATTACAGATTTATCTAGTAAACTAAACTCAAAAAGAGCCAGAAAAGGTCCTGTCAACTTTGAAGGATGACCTGAATCTACCTAACAGTGTTATTAGACTGACCAAAGATCTACTCCCAAGATGCAGTTGATAGAGGCTCTGAATGGATTAATGCGGTCATAGTGAGTGCCTTTAGTTAGTTATATGCCCTCACAGCTCTGAAAGCACAGGTTTACACAGTTAGATTTGGTTTCTCATGCAACACACAGTACAGAGTGTTCTGTCTTCTGTTTGGAACTGGTTTTGGGGTTTTGAAAACCCTGAGAAGACAACTGCAGCCACTGTCCTGTGCTAACAAAAAAGGCCTGCCTGTGTTTCCAAACACAAAAATTAACTAAGTGAAGAAATACATGCAGAAAAAATGTATTATCTGATAGTGCAGTAATAAGCATTTACTAAGTCTTCATATTAATTAAAATACAAATTGACACATTGTTTAATAGTATTAAAACCATACTATTAAGTGGTATTTATAAGATACACAATTTCAATTATCCAAAGGTAACAAATTGAATTAATAATATTTTTAATTTAGGTTAGTTAATGCTTTATTAGTGTAAAGGCTATGCGCTGTTGTGTAATATAATTTGAAAACTTGCCTTAAATTGTGGCACCTTGAAAGAATAGATACATTCAAGCTGCTTCCACAGTTTAGTCAACAATATAATGTGTCATAGATTGATAGATAAATACATCCATACACAAACACATACTTTATTGTCCCCCTGAAAAACCTGACTTGGACTCTACATTACATTTTTTAGCTGTTAGTGACGGCATTACTGTGTAAACCTATGTAAATAGTTAGAAACTAATTAATATGTACCGTAGGTAACATGAGGACTGTTAGTAAGTGATCACATTGACACATTGTTAGTAAATGCTTATTAATTCATTAACTAATGTTAATCAATGTACTCTTATTGTAAAAAAATACCAAATAAACTTGAGAATCTTTATTTTGATTCATATTTAATATCATGCATATAAAGGCTATATAATCAAAGATTAGGTGATTAAAGGACAAAGCTCTGTGGAAAAGACAAAACATTGCAGTATTTTAAATGTGAAGCATACAGTGATTGCGCATTTTATACTGAATTTTATATTGCACAGTGTGTAGTCTGGGTAAGGTATCTACACTTATAACTTGGTGACTGTAAGGACACAGAAACCACTCACCGATCTGGGACTGTGCCACCATTGTTGACTTTCGGTCGCAGAGTGGAGAAAATGGTAAACCAAGCTCTGCTTCTTTATCCCCCTGGAAATATAGCAGCTGCCTCTTTTAAAAGCATTCTCAATTTTTGGGACAAACACACTCACAATGCTTTTGGGCCACAAATGTGTTTCATTTTCTCTGTGGATTTATCACAAAACGATGAGTGGAGTCGCGAGAAGCTATCTATCAGCAATTCACACCTCAAGAGACAAAAACCGTGTGAAAGCTGCCACAGTAACAATAGTTCCGAAAATGATCACAGTGTGGATAAATAAAGACAGAAATGACGTAAGGTTGAGCCAGTTAAATGTCTGTCCTCCTTGTTGACATTTTCAAATAACCAATTTATCATTTATAGCCAAATGCATTCTTTTTTTTTTTTTTTTAATAAAAGAAGTGATGTGGTACATTTTAATCTGGCACTTTGTCACTACATCATTTTTCAAATGACAAAGGAGCAGTGTGCCTGCAATTAAACTTATGAATATTACCACATATTTCACTAATGTGAGCTGCTTTTGGGGTAGAGTTCTGCTAAAGCAGCATATTACAACAATCATTCACTAACTGCTAATTGGTATTGCACTGCAACTGTGTGCAAAAAATACAGTACATACGCACAAACATACACATGACTGAAAAATAAATAGCTTTAGTTGACATGCAGTAGGACAATCCTCAAATGCAGTTAAACAAAATGTAAAGGTTTACTATTGAATTGATAAATAAAATCTACTTATACATGTAGAGTTCAGCTTTCTGCATGCACCTCTACCTCTCATCTTCGGTGGAGAGGCGACTCAATCTTTACTCTGCGACCTTCCAAGTAAATCCTGAGTACATCCACTCACCTGTCTAAAGAACTCCTCCAATAGTGAGGTGGTCCAGCGGTGGTGGAGGTCCCAACTTTTGGCCGGGTGGCTGATGTCTGCTGTATGCAGCAGCAGGGACAAGGCTTTGGGCTTGTCAATGCTGAAAAAGAAGCCAGATAGATAATTATAAGTGTTTTCTTAAATGGTCAGGCATATTTGTTTGGTTTGTTTTCTATTCATCCATCCATCCATTTTCTATCGCTTATCCTATTAGGTGTTGCAGTGGGGGTGGCTGGAGCCTATCCCAGCATCATGGGGCGAAGGCGGAGTAAATCTGGACAAGTCGCAAGTTCATCACAGGGCTTGCATATAGAGACATATAGAGACAAACAATCATCCGTACTCACATTCACACCTACGTGCAATTTAGAGTGATAAACCTACCCCCCAGTTTTGCATGTTTTTGGACTGTGGAAGCCTGAGTACAAGCTAATGTTAAAATGAATATTGCGCAGTATCTTAGCTGTTCCTAGGATTGCGCTCTTCTGGACTGAGGTCTCAGATGTTATTCCTGAGATTTGTTGGAGCTAGTCTCCCAGCTTGGGGGTTACAGCCCTAAGTGCTCCTATCATCACTAGTACCTTTACTGCCTTTACTCTCCACACCTTCCCAGTTCATCTTTCAGTTCTTGGTATTTCTCGAGCTTCTCGTGTTCCTTCTTCCTGATGTTGCTATCACTTGAGATTGCACTGTCTCAGGGGCATCTTTGCACAGTATGCACCTTGGGTCCTGTCTGGTGTGGTAGACCCCGGCCTCTATCATTGGCCTGTTCTTGTGCTGCCATGATCATTGCGTTTGTGCTGTCCCTGAGACCAGCCTTCTCTAGGCACTGGTATGTTTTCTCGATTATCAGCCACTTCCTCTATCTGTCGGTGGTACACGTGCAGGGGCTTGTCCCTCCATGATGTTCTCTCTTCTTCTTCCTTGTCCTCACTGGGTTTCTGCTGCCTGAGGCATTCACTTAGCAGGTCATCATTGGGTGGCATCTTCCTGATGTATTCCTGGATCTTGGTTGTTTCATCTTGGATAGTGGCTCTGAAGCTCACTAATCCTCGGCTTCCCTCTTTCCGCCTTGTGTACAGCCTCAGGGTGCTGGACTTGGGGTGAAACCCTCCATGTATGGTTGAGGAGCTTCCTTGTCTTGATATCTGTGGCTTCTATCTCCTCCTTTGGCCAGGTTATTATACCAACAGGGTATCTGATGACGGGAAGGGCAAAGGTGTTGATGGCTCAGATATTGTTCTGACCATTCAAAACAATGGTCGTAGGTATTGGCTGTGGCTGACTTCCTTGCGGCCTCTTCATGAATCCAATTTGCCTGCGGGATCCCAAGGTATTTGTAGCTGTCCTGAACATTGGCTATTTTGCCTTCTAGTAGTTCTATCGCTTCAGTTGTGATCATCTTGCCTCTCTTTGATATCATTCTGCTACACTTGTCTAGCCCGAATGACATGTTGATGTCAGTGCTGTAGATCCATGAAGACTCTTAGTGTCCTGTTGATCTTATGTAGCTCTAACCCCTACCAACACCTTTCTGGGCCCTGCTCATGTATTGAGCCACATGCCTAATCATCTTGGCCACAATGATGCCTGACAGGAGCTTCCATGTTGTGCAGAGGCAGGTTATTGGCCGGTAGTTGGATGGAATCATTCCCTTCTGGGGGTCCTTCATGATCAGGACCGTCTGGCCTTGGGTCAACAACTCTGAGTGGGTGCCATCTATCAACAGCTGGTTCATCTGAGCTGCCAGGTGTTCTTAGAGTGCAGTTAGCTTCTTTAGCCAGTAGCTGTGGATCATGTCAGGGCCCGGTGCTGTCCAGCTCTTCATCCCTTAGACTCTTTCTTGGATGTCTGCTATTGTGATGTTTACTGGGTCTTCTTCTGGGAGATGGTTGTGGTCCTCTCTCAGGTCCACCAACCACTGAGCATGGGTGTTATGTGATGCCTCTTTCTCCCATATGCCCTTCCAGTACAGTTCAGTCTCACCACTGGGTGGGTCTGTCCTTGTCTTATTACCCTCCCACTGAGAATACACTTTGGAAGGTTAAGTGGGGAACATCCTGTTGATTCTCCGGGCCTCCATATCTCTAATGTACCTCTTCAGGTGGGCACCCAGGGCTGTGAGTCTCAGTCTCCAGTGCCTCAGTTACGGACAGCTTGCTGTACTTCTTTAGTACTTTGGTGGTCTTGCCCTTCTCCAGCTCCAACAGTTGGCTAACCTCTGTCCGTGTTGCCTTGATCTTAGCCTCCAACCGTCTTCTCCATGGAGAGTATTGTCATTTGCTCGCATGCAACTTGTAGCCAAGCACCTCTAGGATTACTGTTGCTGGTGTATATATCAGCTTGTTGGTCTCGGTGATGGTCAAAGTAGGGATGGTTTGTAGTGCCACATTATCATCTTCTCGCAGACCTTCTGAGGGTATTCTGCCACTAAGCCTTGTTTACCGCTCCCGGGGGTTCCATGTATCCATGTTAGCCATTATCTTCCTTCTCAGGTCAGCTGCCCTTCTTTTGGGCTTCTTACTAGGGCTTGGAACCCAATCTCTGAGTGTTGGGGGGGATGATGAAATCCTCCCACTGACCTGGCGTCCTGGCTCCCCTTTGACGTAGCATCGTTGTTATACCTCATTGATCTCTAGTTGTGATAATAGTTGTCGATTGCGGACTTTGGAACACTGAGTTACGAGCTGTTTATTCGTTAACCTGGATGTCGGGCAGGTACGGCATACTTGGAGCGTCACAACCAAGTGACCAGCATAGTAAACAGGAACATCTGTGCCGAGTAAGGGCTGGAGGTTCCAGGATCAAGTGGACACCACCTCCAAAGGTGATTAAGAACAAGGGAGCTAAGACACTGTGGGACTTCCAGATCCAGACTGATAAGATTGTGGTGGCTAATCAACGGGATATATCGTGGTGGTTGACAAGCAGGATAAGAAGGCAGATGTGGTAGATGTTGCAATCCCCAGTGATAGCAAAATCAGGAAGAAGGAACACGAGGAGCTCGAGAAATACCAAGGGCTGAAAGAGGAGCTGGAAAGAATGTGGGGAGTAAAAACGTCAGTGTTACCAGTGGTGACAGGAGCACTCGGGGCTGTAACGCCCAAGCTGTGAGAGTGGCTCCAACAAATCCCAGGAACAACATCTGAGATCTCTGTCCAAAAGAGCACAATCCTAGGAACAGCTAAGATCCTGCGCAGGACCCCCTCAGGCTCCCTGGCCTCTGGTAGAGGACCGTAGCTTGAAAGAGACAGAAGACGGCCCACAGCGGACGAGTGGGGAATTTTTTTTTAATATATGTCATTTACTCTCAGAATGGTACCAATATAGGCTTGTTTTAAAACTATGTTTTCAGACTAGTTTCAGTACCAAATTGATCATCCTCAAAGTACATGATAAAGTACACCTGATATTACAACACCATCCTATGAGAATTAAAGGTAATGGGAATCAACAATGTTTTATTATGACCTCATTTCTGCTTTGAATTGATGCACATTTGTTATGTCTAAATGTTTCTGACTGCAGGACTATTAATGTGTGATTATCTCATAATAAACTACAATGTTCATGTTCATACTAATAAAGAAACAGTGTGGCTCATTGATGTGTTTTTAATACATTTTGGATTACAATGAAGCTCTCTGTCACACAGGACCTATTATAATACTTATTTGATTACATGAGACTTGTGAATAATAATATTTTTTTATTTGCTGTGATGGCACTGATTTAATCAAAGCACTCTTAAACAAAAGAGTGCTGAAACATACATAGACATCCATCACATGTGCATAAAATCACACAAGCAGAGCCAAAGAAAAACAGAAAAATGCTCCACCCAGTAGGGGTTAAAACAATATTCATATTTCATCATAAAGCCTCAATTAGGTCAACTGGTTTGTTATGCCTGGACACAGCGTAAAGAAGCTTCATCTCGCCTCATCAGAAACCAGTGATGTCTGAGATATCACCTTATAACCTTATCAAAATATTGTGTTTAATGGACTGAACCATGATGGACAGACACAGACCGACAGTGCACTCATACCAGAAGGTTAAACAGAGGTGAGAAAGACTTGCTCAAATTTCCCATCATCTCTTTTGTACCAAACTGGGCCCTAAAGTGCACTCCAAGCAGGCCTGCAGCACACTGGTTGGAAATTACTTCACATTAGAGTCTATTCAGCAATACAGCTTGCTGCACACTGCAGTCTCATTTGTGTGCATGTGCATCTACACTATACTGTAGCCTGATCATTACCTTGCAGTCAGCACTCTGGTTTTGAGGCATATTTACAAATACAGGATCCATAACTTTGTGAAATCCTGCATTGGTTTTTAGGAACTTGCTCTGGGGCAGCTATGCGGATGTGTTGTGTTCTGTGATTTATTACAGTGAAAAAAAATGGCCTGAAGGTCAAGGTCACTTTTCATACAGCCCGCTCCTCACTTAGCAGCCACATCAGCAGTGATGACTCATCATATGATAGCTTGCTTGATAGCTCTCTTTCTGTTTGCTTGCTCAGCTCTGGTGCTGTATATAGAGGAGCACTGGCTGCAATTTGCTGTAGAAGGTTCTGTGCTCAAAATATGAGAGAAGTAAGTACTGGTTGCAGTCTGGTAAGATTGAGCACAGAGTGACTAATGCTGCAAACAAATCTAGGTTTGTCCTCATATTCAAAATCTTTACAGTTAAGCATAACTTTAAACAATCTGTTAATTTTCCTGATTCTTACATTTGTTTAGTGCTTAATTAATTATCACTATGAACTGAATATAATCCCTGAGATACAAACTAAAATACTTGAAACAAGCCACACCCCCTCTAAATTCTATAGTATAAAACAGAATTGATTATTTTGAAAACCACATTAAAATCCTTTCAGTATACTTAGCACTTACTGTGGAGGTTTACCCTCAAATTATTTCATAAGTGAGTTTGACTACTAGCTTTGCTCCGTTTGCCTGATTCCAATATAATAATCATGCAGAGTACAGAGCTCAATGTGTCAATGTAAACAGAAGCATTTCCAGTATTAATTTCAGACCTAAATTAATCTGTTGTGAATTTTTGATTCATCATATGATTTTTTTTTCTTTTTTAATAAAGAAAATACATTTGACAATGCTGACAACTACTGTGTGCTGCAAAGATTGCTGACTAAAGAACAAAAGAGGGGCTTTTTTTAGCTGTAACAACCTTCAGAGTGCCTGCAAACCTGCAAGAAACAAGTTTTACCAGGGGCTGTTTTACATCACAGTGTGAAAATAATTTCCAACTAGTCAATCTTGTGTGCTTGCACCATAACTCTGCTGCATATTCTAACCTGCATTAATACCTTGCTTCAGAGGTCACTAGTAGGCGGACTGTGGTCCGGTTCTGGAGCCCAACTGTCCTATCTGGACCCATTCATAACTAATAAATCACGATGAATGTTTTTCTAGCATTTACAGTGTTGGTTAAGTGGAACAGGAACGTCACAGACCAATAGCATGCGTTATAAATAATCGAACATAATGACTTTTAGCCAATTAAATCCGGGAATTCTGAAGCGTATTGCAACTAGAGTGTATGAGTTACACAAAAGTGGGAAACGGCCAGGAACAGGAAGGAGAAACAGCAGACAGTAAGAAGTGAGTCAGAAAAACGCAAGTGAAATAGAAAATAGGGATCTTAGCCCGTTGATTAAACCATCTGGTTAAACTGGTTGAGCAGTTTTACATTACCCTCAGTTTCAATATACAGTATATTATGTTTTCATAACTAAGAATTGTAAAAACTACGATTTCCAACTGAAGTGTCTTGCATCTCGCAAGTTATGTTTTGTGAGTGTGTGGTACTCTGGTTATGGTTCCACCCATCAAACATGCTGAGCTATCTTGGAGATAATCATCCATCCATGTATGCCAAAAAATAAAAATAAAAAATTTGATTAGCTCATGTATGCAGGCTCAAAAACTCCACCAGAGCGGCTCACAGTGAGACTCTCACTGTGAATTGTGAACCAAGGGCACCAAGTGTCAACAGCAATGGAGGCATAAAGGCAACTGACCCCTCAGGTTGTTGAAGAAAGTTCTTCATGGCTTTCACCTGCTGGAAGTGGCAGGACATGTCTGTGGCCAGCACCATCTCCACCACCAGTGCCCGCAGCTCCCTGGAGCCAAACAAAGGGCAGAAATAAAAGGAGAGAAAAGAATGAGCTGTGTGCTGTATAACAAACTGTCAAACTCGCAGGGTAATAAAACCCGACTTATTTCGAAGTTATTTAAGCAAATGAAGACAGCCAGACGGTTTTTAAAAGCTATTTATAATCTCTTCGTTGACAAATCCCAGCTTATATTAAGAGGAATCAGACTGGAGCTGTCTCTTTAAATATTTTACCACACATAACTGTTCTATGAGGTACAAAGTTGTTGAACCCTGAATCCAACTTTACGGATTTATACTCTGCCAGGCAGTTGTTAATCTTGGAAAATAAGAGACATGCTCACTTTGGTCTTTGAACAGATCTATGCTGTGATGCTGTTCTGGTTGACCTGCCTTCTTTCCACCAGTCATGTCAGTCTCTCTGTCTGTGTCGTGCTGTCTCTGTTACACATCGGAGTTTTGCTTCCCTTTGCTGTCACTCAGCTTTTTCATCTGTCTGTCTCCCCTTCCTTTATTGTCTGCACGTGTCGATCCCACTGACCTCCAGTCATCTTTAGAGAGGTTGTAGAGGATGTTCATCTCGTCGTCGTCCTGCAGCAGGCGGTAGGCTGCGCTGACATGGTGACTCTCCAGCACTGAGCGGTCATTATACAGGATTGCTGTGTCTGACCTGTCAAACAGAAAGCAATAGGCACTCATTGCTTCATACTAGAAACAACAGCTTATAAAGACATCATGTATGGACGAGTTGTTGATAAACCAGCCACTAGGAGTCACAAACCAGTGTATTTCTACAGCCGGTCCCAAGCCCGGATAAATGGTGCGGGTTGTATCATCCAGTGCAAAAACTGAGCCAAATAAAACTTGTGAATCACAAAAACCAATTTTTACTATCATCGTTAACAACTACTGCTGTTGATAGACTACTGTTAGTCGAAAAACAAGAGGAGGGTAAAAGAGACAGAGAGACACAGTGAGAAGAGGAAAAGAGTCAAGAGTATAGGATTGAGAGTAAGAACTCTAACTGTTGGCACGATGACATGCAAAGGCAGTGAGCTTTCAGAGAAGAAAGGCAAATGTTTTGTGTGTACAAGAGACCAGGTGGAAGGGTAGCAAGGCTAGAAACATTAGAGCAGGATTCGAACTATTATTATATTAAGCATAAGAAGAGAAATGGAGTAGGCGTGATCCTGAAGGAAGAGTATGCAAAGAATGTTGTAGAGGTAAAAAGAGGACAGGGTCATCACTGTGAAGCTGGAAATTGAAGGCGTGATGATGAATGTTGTCAGTTGGTCTGCCCCACAAGTTGGCTGTGAGATGGAAGAGAAAGAGGAATTCTGGAGTGAGTTGGATGGAATGGGAGAGAGTATTCCCAGTGAGGAGAGAGTGGTGATTTGAGGAGACTTCTATGGGCATGTTGGTAAAGGGAACAGAGGGGATGAAGAGGTGATGAGATGGTTTGGTGTCAAGGAAAGAACCTGGAAGGACAGATGGTGGTGGAGTTTGCAAAAAGAATGGAAATGGCTGTGGTGAATACCTACTTCCAAAAAATGGATGAACACAGAGGAACATATAAGAGTGAAGGCAGGAGCACGTAGGTGGACGACATTTTGTGTAGACAATGCAATCTGAAAGGGATGAAGACTGCATTGGATGGTAGTGTGTAGGATGACTATGGTGAGGAAGAGGAAGATAGCAAAGGCAGAGCAGAGGATCAAATGGTTGAAGCTGAAAAAAAAGACTGCTGTGAGGACTTTAAGAAGAGTTTGAGATGACTGGGTAACTACAGCAACAGTGATCAGGGAGATAGGTGGGGAGGTGTTTGTTGTTTCATCTGGACAGAGGATGGATGATAATGAGACTTGGTGGTGGAATGAGGAAGTACAGGAGAGTATTCAGAGGAAGAGGTTGGCGAGGAAAAAACGGGATAGTGAGAGAAAGGAAGAGAGTTGTCAGGATTACAAGAAGATGCAACATAAGGCGAAGAGGGAGGTGGCAAAGGCTGAACAGAAGACGTATCCAGAGCTGTATGAGAGGTTGGACACTAAGGAAGGAGAAAAGGATCTGTATTGTCTGGAAAGGCAGAGGGATCAAGCTGGGAAGGATGTGCAGCAGGTTCGGGTGATCGAGCCTGCTGAGAAGATGGAAGGAGTACTTTGAGGAGCTAATGAATGAAGAAAATGAGAGGGAAAGAAGGATGGAAGTAGTGGAAACTGTGGAACAGGAAGTTGGAAAGATCAGTAAAGATGAAGTGAGTAAAGCTTTGAAAAGGATGAAGAATGGAGAGGCAGCTGGTCCTGATGACGTACCGGTATAGGTATGGAAGTGTCTAGAGAGGAATGTTGATGAAACTGTTCAACATGATCTTGGACAGTGAGAGGATGCCTGAGGAATGGAGGAAAAATGCACTGGTGCCGATCTTTAAGAACAAGGGTGATGTGCAGAGTTGTAGCAACTGCAGATGATAAAGCTGATGAGTCACAGAATGAAGATTTGGAAAAGAGTAGTGGAAGCGCGGCTAAGAGATGAAGTGATGATTTGTGAGCAGCAGTATGGTTTCATGTCAAGAAAGAGCACTACAGATGCCATGTTTGCTTTGAGAATGTTGATAGAGAAGTATAGAGAACATCAAAAAGAGTTGCATTTGTCTTTGTCGATCTAGAGACTACGACTACGGCACCCTGACTACGACAGGGTGCCGCGGAAAGATCTGTGGTTCTGTATGAGGGACTCTGGAGTGGCTGAGAAGTGAGAGAAGAAGATGCAGAGGACAGGGAGAGATGGAGGAGGATGGCTTGCTGTGGCGACTCCAAGAAATAAGTAGGTTAAGCCGAAAGAGAAAGAAGATGTGAACAAGGTGTGGATATGAGTGAATTTATGTTAAATGCACAGTAAAACTTAATTAAAACAATGTACCCCGGCTGTCTGGAAACAAACTTTTTAAATATAAATTAACTAGTTCATTCCTAGAGTGTTTCATTCATTCATTTTATTACTTCTACTTGGTATACACTATCGATTTTCAGATGGACAACGTGAGAGCGCCGCAAGAGTGTGAGCCAGAGCATCAATGGCCCCCTGCTGGCTGGCTCCAGTGCAAACTAATAAACCCCTTTCCCCCATTTTTTCAGGTGAGAGTTGGACAAAACAAATACACCTCAAATACACAAATTTCACAAAGATGGTCTCTGACATTTGAGGTAGTTTTAATCAGTTGTGTAACGCTATGAAAACCAAGGGAAACATCATGATCGACAGCAGAGCTCTGCTCACAATTGGGTAGGTGGGGTATACAGGCAGGAAATTGATAGCACAGCTCAACTTCCCAGCGGTTACTGTGCAGGCTCTGACTTCAAAGAACATGATAGGAGAACGTGGGGATATGTTATCCATCTCTGTTCACGTCAGTGGTATACAGTAGCTGTTGCCCTCTTTACACAGACTTTAATCAGACTTAGCTTTTACTTGATAAACATGAAAATAATCATTCATTCATTCATTCATTCATTCATTTTCTACCGCTTATCATGTTTTTTTTTTTTTATCTAGTCTTCATTATGTTTTTTTAACTGTAAGAGAGCCCACAGAGTACAAGAGAAGACTCAAAGAAAAAATCCCCATTTATTTATGCATTATGTTGACTGGAAGACACTACATAATAATAAAGTGTGCAATATTCACACATATTCATATTCACACTGATATTCAAGACATATGCAATAGAAAAATGAGTACAGAAAACTCTCCATGATTTTGGACCCCTGACTATTGACTATTGAAAATTGACCGTTACTGACATTAGATAACTATCTGGTTCACTGGGCACAAAAGTGTGAATTCGTTTGACATAAGACATAAAATACACAGGAGGGTTTCTCTCTCTGGAGAACAGTTTTTAACTTACCGAATTAAAGGAATCTTGACAATTTCATTATGTGTTGCAGTAAAGGACTAAAGCTGTAGTAGTATAGTTGTAGTATAAAATGAAATATATGTGAAGAATAAACAGTTTTGAAGATCGTGTTTTATGTTCAACAAAATAAGTAACTAAATATAATTCTAAAAGCTTTTGTTCTAATGTGACTGGAGTTCTAAAAGGCATGGAGCTCATTTGGATCTCCATCCTGACTGTGTAATTACTGCACTGCAGGCGATCTCGGTGTCACTGTAAAGCTCTCTTGCTGTAAATGAAGTCATTGATCGGGGGAGTCATGTTGTGCATATTTGATTCATGATCAATTACCTCGTCTGAATGTGGAAGTTGTTTGTGGTCCCCGTGTGCTCGTAGTCGTGCACCGCCGCCGCAAAGATCATGGCAAAGATCTCAAGCTCAGTCAACCAGTGCTGGAGGCAAAGAAAGAAAAAAGAGGAAAAAGGGGGGGGCATGGGGAGGTGAAGATAAGGGAGGAAGTGAGGATATTAAGAGACATATATAGAAGTGTGAACATTATTGAAAGGAAGTGACAAGATGGAAAAGATAGAGAGAGGAAAACAGGAG
>KV751351.1:670116-692809 GCA_001698575.1 Mola mola | reverse complement strand
GATTCCCAATAATTGAAAACTTTGTTGAAAGTCCATAAAAAGCCTCCCATTAGAAAATGTAGAAATATTTAATATTAGATTTTGTAAGGTAAAAAAACCCAACAACAACGAATTAGCAAATATGTATATATAAACAATTGTTGCAGCTCTGCTTTCTCTACAGAAAGTAATTTTGAATATTCAGCTCACTGTGCTAGATTACAAGCAAAAGTGAGTTTCAATGCAGCCTGGAAAGTTGAAAAATGAAAACTCAAAACTTTTAAACCCTGCGTCCTGCTAATGTACAGGATACGTGCAAAAACAGCACTGAAACGTGCAAGAACAGTGTGTGTATCCATTCCTTATGCAAGGCCAAACTAAAGATGTTGATAGCGTCGCCTGAAGTGGCTCCAGGCTACACTTGTGTTTGTTGACCAGTGACAGATAGATAGATAAAACTTTGCTGGAGGAAAGATAAAGGTGACAATCAGTATGAATTATTGAACACCAATAACCTGCCGCTGTGTGCTTGTGCATCACACATACACACAAACATTTACCTCTCTACAAATATGCCAGCCTGGACAGCGTGGACAATGCTGCGGAAGCGAGGCTTCTCTTCGTTGCGCCGCAGCATCAGGCCCATCTGGCGAGTGAAGGTGGAGGCCAGCCAGTCCCGCACCTCCGAAGGCACAGACTCTGACTGGATGTCACTTAGCTCATCTTCTGTGTCCACCAAACGCCTGAAACGTGGGTGAAGGGGTGGGGGTGTGACATAAAGTAGTAAGTAAGAGAACACAGACAAATGTAGGAAGTTAAAATTTATCAAAATATTTATCATGGCTTTACAGGGGATTCAACTCAAATACCAGTTCTGTGCATCAAATAATATCACCTCTTATGCAACATCAAAACATTTCAGACCTCTTAAAACAGCACGCTGCGGGCGCGTTCAAATCCAATTCTCTGACATAATTCTCCACAGCTACCCTGTTGTGTTGACATGTACAGGGGATCAAGAGCAAAGCCCGTTGGTCTCCACCCTCTGGATTTGATACATGTTCTAATGGCAAAGAAAAAGCGTTCGCATCACGGTGATAATCACGGTGCAACATGGCTTCTGCGCTGGATCATCTATCATCCTCCATCCCGGAGCGGTCATGCCATCACTGGCCCTAATCTGGTGAGATCTAGATGACAAGAGGCTTATATAATTCCATAAACCCAGGGCACATCTCAGAGTCTGGACCGACACTCAGCTATTCACATCCTTTTATGTAGTCTACTCCCTAACCTCAACAACAGACTTTTGGCATGAGTGGTTTTTGATTTTGGAGCCTGGCCATAGAGGCGGCACTGCAGGAAACACAATTTGGACTTCCCCTCCAACAATGTGGTCATCTAGGTACTACTAAGTAGTGGGAGGAAAAAACAATATTTAAAACATCAATTAAAAACATAAACTAGTGTAACAAACACATAGACACACACGTTAGGTTAATATTGTTATATTATTGAACCATTATTATTGATGAATGGAAATGTAAGCAGGGCATAGGTAATCTATATCAATGTATCATATATGTTGTTTTTAATATGAAAAGTAACATGTAACTACAGTGTGAATTAAAGGTAGAGGAGCAATATTTCTTTCTGAAAAGGCATTTTTACATGTATAATTTTAGCTATACATTTGTTTTATGACCTGTCCTAACAGAGTGATGTTCTGCAACTAGAGATGAACCTAAGAAGTTGAAACCAACCTAAGAAAAACAGCTCTGGTTAATTATCATACTGATGACAGTCATTCAATTTCCAAAGTCTGGCCTTCTCAGCGCGACAAGTTTTTGTTCTCAATTAATGAGCCATGCCAGTTCTCTGTTTTCTTACCTCGTCTCCTCGATGTAAACGGATTCCAGCACCGATGCTGCATACTCAAGGTTTTTCTTAAGGTCAGTGAGGGAAGCCTCTCCTCTCTCCAGTTGCTTTACCAGACATCTTAATCTAAAACAGAGATTCAACAGTCATTTAACAAATGGGATTAGTCCCAGGGCCTCTTGACATGATAAATTAATTGCCACTGCTATTGGATTAATCTGCCCTGTGTTCCTCCTGCACTAGCGAGCTCCTTTTCTTCTCCTCCTATTCTTCTCCGTCCATTCAGTCTCAATCTCAAAGTGGGAGAGCAATAGGTAGCAAACAAAATTGAATTTATTTATTGATTTAAATTTAATTGTACTCTTGGATAAACACACATCTCTATTCACATAAATATAGAAACTGACGGGCAGCACTGAGCCAAGAGAGAACTAGAAGAGGTGGGTCATTTCAGCTTTCAGATCATTGAATCTACTCTCCTAAATAAAATTAATCACTATTGAGGGAAAAGTAGGTTCAGGCTCATATTCTCCTTTAAATTTTGGCTCTGGTGGGAGTGTTGGGCTCCTTCACAAGTGCCTTAGTTGACATAAGTAGAATACAGCAACGTTTCTCATTCTGACTTGTAAAACAAAGGTGTGATTTATAACAGTAATGATACAATACGTGTGTCAGCTGGTGAGTTCTGGTACTGGGATGCCTGGAACAACGTCATCCTTAACATTATTTCCACCTGTGTTCTTTCCTGCTACAACAAGTCAAAATGTCTGCTTCTCATTCTTAAAACTGCAGATCTTTGACATGTGCAGGCACTGGTTGGAGCATGCTTCGACTGTTCAAAATCAAAACAGCTTTAATATTGCAGTTAGGTGAACCTGTGATGTACCCTCTGACACCAACTCTGTTTCATAAGACTTTTTGCATAACCTGGTCAGTGTCACTTGTTGCCCCTTGACTAGCACAGATTCTATTTTTTTCAATCTTGAGTTCTTTGATGTTAGTTGCAAAGCCAGTTAAGTGCTCTATAAACTTATTACAGTGTTCATAATGGCATTTCTTAAACAATTGCTGGTTTGGTTTGTCACAAAAAAGAAATCGCTTAAATTAACAAATATAGTAGTTGGGTTTATACATGGTTATATGCTGTATGCGATTAACTGAATTTACATTTACACTATATTTTCAGTCTGGATTTAATTTAAGTAAAGCTGAAAGAAGAAGAGAAGAAAAAAGAAATGTAATATTTGAGTGATATCATCTTTCAAACTGGCTGGTATCGAAAAATGTAATAACGGTGAATCCATCCGACATCCTCCCAATTTTTCAAGACTAATTCACTGTGGCTATAGACATATCCTTGTAGCGTTACTCCTAAAATTGTCACATCTAGTAAAGCCCAACGAAAAAAGAGCTCTAAAGAGGAGACACTGGTTTCTGCATCCTCTTGCAGCATACCCTCAGGTGCTTGAAAGAGTCCACACATTCCCCTTCACAGTGAATGTCCACAGAGGCTATGCATGTTGTTGAATTATTAAACAGAGAGATGGGAGATTAGGAGCTGTCACAAGCTCTCATTGATTACATTCCCTGACACTATTTTGCACAGACTCAAAATGTTTCTATGTAACTGAGAAAAATAAATAAGTATTACTCATTGTCATGACATGGAAACGCTGCTATTTTTTCATCAGGGAGGCACATATTAATAATGAAAGAAATGCACACCAATCAACTTGGAGAAAGAAAGTGTGCGGACTGGATTAATTGCAGAAGACCTTGAGGCAATCTCTGCCTGCCAGACAATCAAACGTCAGTAGCTCAGCTGTGCGGCTACAGGGAGACTGTAGGAAGAGAGCTGGCATCAGAGCTAAGCTAACCAAATATTACCCAGCTTGCGTCTGGCTAATGCCCGATTGTGAGGGAAAAAATGGATGTAAGATTTACAAATCTACTGAAGATCAGGGATATTGATGAGGTGATGATTTAGTCATTAAACTTTAATATTTTTTCTATTATCTTAGGGAACTACACTGTTTCATTATATAACCTTGTGTTATTCAATGACCATTAAACTTCTCTGTTACAGAATACATATTCCTGTATATAGTTTGGCACATTGTTTTAATATTATTTTTTACACTCCAGAAACTCCCATTTTTGTCTGTCTTGCAAGGTTTCAACACGAACCACCACACTCCTGTCTGCTGTGCAATATTCTGGGTTTTTCCAAGTTCCACCTCTGCATATGTGCGACAGTCTTAATTTCCAAGATGTTTAGGCACACTTCGATTTTATCAAATATATCATGAGACACGACTGTTTTTTAGTGGTTCTAAATCTACTCCAGTTGTCCAGAAAATATCACCCAAGGTATATTTCCTGAGAAACATAAATGTGCACAAACTTTTCATGAAACCCATCTAATGGCTGTTTCAGTCATAGCCAAAAGTGAACTAAGTGACTTGCTTGCAAACTTGTACGTCCCTGTGCACAAGATAAACAAAACTGGGATCAACTCATAGACAAAACTCCCCAAGAAACCATCAACTCAACAGCTGCTTCACAAGCTGAAATCATTCTGAGGCTATTTCAAGGCAGCAAATGAATGAAGGGTACACTGCACATGTGTTTGGGTTGGCACTAATGATGGTTATTAAGAGCAGCTGTGCCACTGAGCTTTCCTGCCTATATTCAAGAACAGAAAAAAATACTTTTGAGAAAGCCTCTTGTCAGACTGTAATTTAGCAAACATTGTTGAAATTTGTTCTGATGGTCAATTTGCTTTGACTTTACATCACTACATACCTGTGGTGTTAGTATGATGTGCTTATTTGGAAAGCCCATTTTAAATGACAGTACTAGCAGGAAGAGATGTCATTAGTGAGTGCTATAGTAAGAAAAACCAAAGCTTTGACACAGTCTCATTGGTTTTGTTTGGCTGGCAATAGGCTAATCACTTTTTGCTATTCAGTCAAACATTAATTCAATTCGTTTTTAAAGTTCTGAGACATTATAAAAATAAATTTCTATTTGAGGATTGCAGGCATCAGGATAAAAGTAAAAATCTAATACCATTAAAAAAAAAAAAAATGTATTAAACCAACTGGGCATCTTTATAGAAGTAAAAAAAAAAACAGACTTCTGACATAGCCTGGCCAGGACATACAATAAATGAAAGTCTCTGTAAGCCAAAACAAAATTGGCTCATTTCACTTGGTGCCATCATCAAGGGAGGCAACCCGCTGAGTCAGACCCTGAGTAACTCCTGAGCAACGAGCCAGCTGGGAAATTCACTTTAGGTCAGAGAAAGAGCTTGTAAGGTGGAGGAGCAACAGCATGTAATTTGCTATAGCTGAACTTTTAGTGTTGATGCAGTGACGTGATTTTTCTCTTATTTTCATGATCAACTTTTCACTCTAAATTCATAGCAAAATGAGCAGTCTCATCAATAAGCAATATTTGAAGTGTTGCATTGGATCTTAAGTTACAGTTCACTTGTCTGGTGGTATTTTTTACTATATAATACGGATTTCTCTTTCTAAAAATCCTGCCCCAATTACTCCTCAGATTTTGTTTCACGTAGGAGTCATTTACTGAAATGTAAATATTAGCACTGCAGACACTGAAAACATAAACAAAAGATAAAATACAATAAATATATACATAGCAATGTGTTGAAATGAGTTTTGTACATATTACAATACTTGTACATGACAGCAGTAATAAATATGGTGAAGGCACTGGACTGTGTTGCTGCTGTGACACTTCCAAAGTGAAGCAGATGTTAGAAGCCAAGTATAAAATATGAGTATCTAAAGCACAGCAATCATAGAAAATGAGAGCAGAACGGAGGTTTATACAAAATTTGATCAACTTTCTACAGCAAAGAATCATGATTTCAAGCTGTTCACAGTTGCTGTGCTGACAGATTAAAATACAAAAACTGCTGTTTCATGTTAAAGATTACTGACATTTCATATGCTGAAAAGATTTTAATGAAAAGCCAGGAAGGGGTTGTGTGTTCTTGAAAAAAACAGTCTAAAGATAGTGTTATATGTATGAACTGCCTGTAAAGCCTTCCTAGACAAACATGGGATTTTTTGGCTACACGAATAAACTTGTTGTGGTAGCAGCAGAAAACAAGCAGCTGAACTCTTTTGTTTCAGTCTGAACAACACAGTGTTCATCTGCAGCATCTGCACAGGAGAGAACTCATGGGGCTGAGCAGCTCCATAGCCTGAGTTCAAGGTCTTTGGTCTTTGAGCTGAACGACACGATGTATGACATCTCAACACTTTGCTGACAGCTGTAGCCACGCTCAGCTGGTAAAGCCTGACCCGCAAGAGTGCTGATATCATTGTGTTGAGTTGGGTGTTAAAATCGAATGCGTAGCTCAGCTGTCATGAAGGCGCAGCACCATGTCCAATGTCTTCACAGACCTTTTGACTTTGTGTTGGAACTGCCAGTCAATCTGTGTGGGAGCAGATAATTATTTTTTTTCAAATTGGATTTAACTGTTAAGCATAAAAAGCAATGAAAATGCAATCTGCTTATGGTTTTTAAATTTTAATACTACTGTTTGCAGTTTGTTTGCCTATTATTTCAAGTGAGATTTTACCAATAGGATTTTTCTGCTGCTCATTTGGTAAAAAAGTCATTATAAAGCTACAATCATAAGAGGTATTGTCTTCATTAACAACCACTGCAGATAAATACCTTTCTGATGTGAGTAAAATAGAACTGTTCGAGGACAAGGTGATAAGTTTTATTACTAGGGTCACATTTGCCTAATTCTTCCTCACTCTGATTCTTGTCTGACACTTATAGTGACCAAATGAACACAACGTTACACTGAATAAAAATTATGTTACAGTATAAATACAACACAAAAATTTTGAATTGTTAGTTCAAAATGAGCTTTAAAAATATCAGCCACCTGCTCTAATATATCTAAACAGAAAGTTGAAAGTGCAGTATAATTTCAACTACACTCATTCCTATTACGTATGAATAAATATTATCAAATCCATAAATTTTTTTTTTTGTGGATTCCCCCCAGTAATATGTCAAATTCAGTTGGCCTTTATGCCACTTGAATTTGACTGAGTGAGACAAAGGCATGAGCCTACAGCTGTCTGCCTCTGTATGGGAAGATGAGAGATTTATTTTCTTTCCCTCACAGGGCTGAGTAGAGGGCACAGACAGGAGATTAAGAAATGAAATCCTGGTTGAAAGCATTTTCCTCCTCTATTCTCACTGCCTCCTGCTCTTTGGCCCTGACTGACTGGCTCAGAGAGAAGAATGGGGGGGAAAAATTAAAGGACAGAATGTCAAACTAAGGCCATGGTGAAGTGTGCAGTGGCTGCGCAGTTCTTGACTCCTCAACGGCTGTTGTGACAGCCATAAAATGAACATGAAAAAAGGGAAATTCAAAAACAGAGGGTAACGTAGCAACAGCTTTTTATCTTCCTCCAACAACTGCATTGTCACTAAAGTGAAAACACTCCCTGCATACCAAGTGAGAATAAAAAAAAAATAATTTTAACCTCTCTCTAATTACAAAGAGGACCATTACTCCTTTGAGAAGCTGCAGCAAGAGTTAAGAGTCAATTTTCAAAACAGCTGAAAGCAGGAGAGGTGACAAATAGGGCACAGCGCTGCCAAATGATAAACGTGGCCATTGCCTGAGTTCCGATGGCACTGTAGCCTGGACAGTGTGTAATCAATGGCCTCCGGTCAATGTAATCACCCGGAGAGATTAACGTGCTTTCACGGAACACACAGGTTTTGAGCTGATAAGAAGAACAAGGCCTGTAAAAACATGATGAATCTGTTAAGCTGGTGTAACACATATTCTGCAACCTTTACCATGATCTGAGACTGCAGCATAGAAGAGGCTTCTGCATATAACATCCACTGGGACATCCACATTTCATCAATATACTGTAGATCTGGTTTAATGGTTTAATCTGGAGTTGTCTTCTGATCCACAAAAAACAGCTTAAATTTAGATTTCATCTAACAACTACATTGATTGTGGTGACCTCTTATAGTATTGTATTTAAATTGCAAGTTTTAACCAACAAATGTCTATTTTTGTAGAGTATGGTCCAAACATTACAATAACGGTGGAGTATAATCAGAATGTTATAAAGCCACTCTGTTAAACTTGGTGTGTGCTACACCCAGAATGCCTGCAGGAAATGAAAGCTATCTTAACTACAGTATATTTTCTTTGCCTTCTCTATGAGCTTAAGGCATATTAAGTTGTGTGTACAGTTTGGTTTTCCATTCGTAAGTCATGAGCTCAGAATGGGCTATTCAAGTTTAGGCCAGTCTATAAAAAAAAAATATTGATAATTTACAAAAGTATTGCATGACAAAGTTCCCATTTACTCTCTAATCGTTTTTTGTTTTCTGCCGCTTATCCGGGTCCGGGTCGTGGGGGCAACAGCCTGAGCAGGGAGATCCGGACGCTCCTCTCCCCGGCCACTTCCACCAACTCCTCCGGAGGGACACCAAGACGTTCCCCCAGCCGAGAGATATAATCTCTCCAGCGTGTCCTTGGTGTGCCCCGGGGTCTCCTCCCCGATGGGCATGCCCGAAATACCTCCCCAGGGAGACGTCCAGGAGGCATCCTGACCAGATGCCCGAACCACCTCAACTGGCTCCACTCAACGCAGAGGAGCAGCAGCTCTACTATGAGCCTCTCCCGGATGGCCGCGCTCCTCACCCTATCTCTAAGGCTGAGCCCAGCCACCCTGCAAAGGAAGCTCATTTCAGCCGCTTGTATTCGCAATCCCATTCTTTCGGTCACTAACCAGAGCTCATGACCAGAGGTGAGAGTTGGGATGTAGATTGACCTGTAAATTGAAAGCTTTGCCTTCTGGCTCAGCTCTCTCTTCACCAAAACAGACCGCTTCAGCGTCCGCATCACTGCCGACACTGCCCCAATCCGTCTGTCAATCTCCCGCTCCATTTTCCCCTCACTCGTGAACAAGATCCCGAGATACTTAAACTCCTCCACTTGGGGCAACGACTCTCCCACAAACCGGAGCGGGCAATCCACCCTTTTCTGGCTGAGAACCACGGCCTCAGATTTAGAGGTGCTGATCTTCATCCCCGCTGCTTCACACTCGGCTGCAAACCGTCCCAGTGCGAGCTGGAGGTCACTGTTCGATGAGGCCAACAGGACCATGTCATCTGCAAATAGCAGAGACGGAATCCGGAGGCCACCAAACTTGGTTAAAACTTGCAATTTAAATACAATACTATAAGAGGTCACCACAATCAATGTAGTTGTTAGATGAAATCTAAATTTAAGCTGTTTTTTGTGGATCAGAAGACAACTCCAGATTAAACCATTAAACCAGATCTACAGTATCTTGATGAAATGTGGATGTCCCAGTGGATGTTATATGCAAACTTGAGTCCCTCCGCCGCTTGGCTGTGCCTAGAAATTCTGTCCATAAAAATTATGAACAGAAACGGTGACAAAGGGCCGCCTTGGCGGAGACCAGCCCTGATTGGGAACGGGTCTGACTTACTGCCGGCAATGCGAACCAAGCTCTGGCTCCGACAATACAGAGATTGAATGGCCCGTAACAAAAGGCCATCTACCCCATACTCCTGGAGCACCCCCCACAGGACACTTTGAGGGACACGGTCATAAGCCTTCTCTAGATCCACAAAAAACATGTGGACTGGTTGGGCAAACTCCCATGCCCCCTCCCGCACCCTCGCGAGGGTATAGAGCTGGTCCAGTGTTCCACGGCCAGGACGAAAACCACATTGGTCCTCTTGAATCCGGGGTTCAACTTGCAGCTGGACTCTCCTCTCCAGCACCCTAGAGTAGACCTTCCCAGGGAGGCTGAGGAGTGTGATGCCCCGGTAGTTGGAACACACCCTCTGGACCCCCTTCTTGGAAAGGGGAACCACCACACCTGTCTGCCACTCCAAAGGCACAGTCCCCGATGTCCACACAATGTGGCAGTGGCGTGTCAACCATGACAGCCCTACAAGATCCAGAGCCTTGAGGAGCTCAGGACGAATCTCATCCACCCTCGGGGCGCTGCTGCTGCGGAGTTGTTTGACAGCCCCAGCGACCTTGACCCCAGTGATGATGGCCCAGCCCAAAGTCCTCCGGCTCTGCTTCCACTTCAGAATGCGTGTTGGTAAGATTGAGGAGATCTTCGAAGTATTCCTTCCACCGCCAAACTATAGACTCAGTTGAGGTTAGCAACTCCCCTCCCAAATTGAAGACCGTGTGGACGGGGCTCCGCTTTCCCCTCCTGAGCCGCCGAACAGTTTGCCAGAATGTCTTCGGCACCGACTGGAAGTCTTGTTCCATGGCCACACCAAACTCCTTCCACACCCGGGTTTTTGGTTCAGTGACCACCCGAGCCGCAGATCGCTTGGCCTGCCGGTAGCTGTCTGTTGCCTCGGGAGTCCCACAAGCCAGCCATGCCTTGTAAGTCTCCTTCTTCAGCTTGAAGGTCCCTTTCACCTCTGGTGTCCACCAGCGGGTCCTGGGGTTACCGCCACGGCTAGCAGCCAGCAACCTTGCTACCACAGCTTCGAGCAGCCGCTTCGACAATGGCAGCGCGGCACATGGCCCACTCAGATTCCATATTCCCCACTACCTCCGGGATATGGTTGAAGCTCCTCCGGAGGTGGGAGTTGAAAACCATTTTCACAGGGTCCTCAACCAGACGTTCCCAGCAGACCCTAACTATTCGCTTGGGCCTGCCTGGTCTGTCCAGCTTCCTCCCGCACCACCTGATCCAACTCACCACCAGGTGGTGATCAGTTGACGGCTCTGCTCCTCTCTACTCCTGTCTTTACCCTCTAATCACTCAATCATATCATTCCTTCAAACAAACACAGTGCAACAGTGCTCAGGTACTTGAACAAAGATTCTTTAAATAGATTCTAAAGAATGGTATCAAAATAGAGCTGATGTGTTAATTTGACAGAAGGCCAATATGCAAATATTTGATAACCACTTATGTACATGTTCATGAAAAATTGTAAACATTTCCTTGAATCCAGCTTGTCAGTAAAAACTTGCTGCTCCATTTTGTCTTAAATAATCACGTCTGCTCAAGTTTTAAGCCATTATGGCTAGGAATAATAATTAATACAATTCTTACAGAGTTATATCTTGAGTAGAATCTGATTCAAATGGCATTATGCGAAGCAACCAACTTGCTCTATTAAACCTAACTAGAAAGCACTAGGCAAACACAGACCCCGACACCAGCGCAACATTCCATATATCATTTGTGAAATAACAAGGCAAAATGTTGAAACAGGACCTACCTCACAAAGGTTAAGAATCCAGAATGCAGACAGTGATCAGGATCAGGATCACTAAAACCTTCCACCCTCTTCTGAAAATTTCGTCCAAATTCGACAATACCTTTTTTAGTTATCTTGTTGCCAAATGAATGAAAAAAATAGTGTCGGTAGCCAGTGACCTTCTTGGTCACGGTAAATACTGTTAAATCTTTATATATTCTTGTAAAAGCACCCTATTTTTTTTCCATAATCCTGAAGACATTTCATTAAGTTAACAGCAACTGGATTTGTTGCTTTGAATTAAAGACTTTTGGTCTCTCCATCAATTTTAAAAATCGTCATAAACACAAAACATGCAACAGTTTTGTAATCAGAAACGCTTTTAAATTAATAAAGTTATTTTTCATTCCTGTTCAACTTATTGTTTTACTTTTCTGTCAAGATAGTTGTCGATTCAACAGTCAACAATGATTTCATAGATTCGAGACTGAATTATATTCGAATGAATATAAATTAATAGAAATAAATGTGTATAAATATAGTAGGCCCAACTTAAATGTCCCCGTGTGGAATGAGGCATGTTCCACAAGGGCTAAGGACTGTCCCACTGTGCATGATGGCACTCTCACAGAACATTTTAGCCATTTATGTCAATTTTCCATAAGACTACATGTCTGCAGACTAAATTTAAGACACTACAAGAAAAATGTAATTTACATATAAGTGTATTAAGATCTTTTTACGTGAACAGCAAAACTGAAGATTTGTTAAGCAGGAGCCTGGAAGGTTCACATCAGTTAGCTGGTTTCTGGAGTGCATAGGTGGTGGATAAAGAAGTGACATGCTGCAACATGCTCTCCCATTTTCATTTCGCATTCAAGCAGGTGACATGATGTCACAGTCTGTGAAGTTTAAGGTACAGCTGCTTTGGGTTGGTAGGTCAAGGTGGCCAACAAGGTCAGTATCTGCAGACCTGGGAAAGCATCAGTATTGGATGATCTCTAACTCCCCCACCCTAAACTGTATGTAAATACGAACTAAATGTGGCACACTGAGTGTTGGTGGCCATTTATTTTTTGGGTGGCTGCAGGTTTGTGCTGTAGATAATGGCTCTAATCAAAATTCTAAAAACTGTTTCAGTACAATCAAGCTGCACTCTTAGCACAATATTGGTTACTGAAAATATCTGATATTTTTCTAAACTTCTAAACAAAGCCTTGCCCGTGGGAAGTAGCAAGTGACAGATGTGACAAGACGGGGGCCCATTCATGTCAAGTCTGCCGTTCAAATCTACAAGATGATTTAAATCAAATTTAAGAATCTTAAAAAAAAAAAACTTCACTTACAATATATGTAGAAACTGAAAAAGTCACGAGTGTCAATATTTTGCATCAAAATATTTTGTTCATTTTATAGATGATGCATAAAAAATGAATTCAGTGGTTTAATACAAGATACAAGATATTACTGCAAATGCAAAATGAGATTATAGATTTAATGATTACACACTGTAATATGTTGACTTCACATACTTCGATCAATATCACCTCTTATGTGAGGCACCACACACAAAAGCATGGGCTATTAAGATACGATGAAGTCATTCTTTCTCTTATCACTCAAAATCAACCAAATTAGCAATGCTGGAATTCTAGAATCACAGAAAATTAATCATTGTTAAACAAATCAATCAATATCAGTTATTTTGAACTAATGTTTAAAACATCAGATTAAAGTAGAGTCACTTAACCCAAAGTAATAAATGAGTATGACCTCCTTGCAAATATGCAAGTATGTCTCAGACTCAGGCGTGACCAATAAAGAGAATCATCACTCTGATCAGTTTATTCCTAAGCATAGGAAAATTGGAAGAAATTCCCTCAGGTCAGTCCTGAGATAGCAGGCATGACAATGGACAGATGATGGACAGAAAATGACTACTGCTGGCTCAGATGCATGGTAAATAGCACGGGATCAAAACAACCCATTGCCTTTGTGTACTGAGTAGAGTTAAGCCCTAATTTCATATCTTCTATTTTGAGCAAGGGATTTTAAGTGTACGATACTTATGATCAGTGGTCCGATAATGATATGCTATTGCACATTATAAATGCCAAAAAATATGCCCTGAATACTAAATTATGTAAGATAAAATCAGATAACATACCAGTGATAGGAAATATTATTAAGTTTTTGTACCTTTTGACTTCAATCTTGCCTACTACTGCCTTCAGCCGTAAGATTCTTATAAGGCTATAAAGCTTGTTTGTACAGCCTTTCATGGAGTTGTGTAGCATTTGAGCAGGCAGGACTTTCATGCAAAAAAAAAAAATTCAGAGTCTTATCTAGAGTGGAATGTGAAGGCCAAAGAAGGTCCTCTTCGCTCCACTCAAAAGTAATTCAGGTGTCTGGTTTGAACACTGGATTTTCTCTATTTTTCTTGATTCTGACGGACAGAAAAATATGATCTGTCATGGTGTGTGGGTTGGCCTGGGTGTGGCTCTCCTGGCTCCCAACTCTACACGCCCATCTGCAATCAACTCACCTGTCCCAGTCTGCACACCTGGCTCATCAACGACACAACCAGCAGTATATCAACCCCGGCTCTTCACCAGATCGTTGTACCCACCATGTGGTAGCGGTCGCTCACGCTACAACTTGTGTTCTGTCCTAGTCAGCTATGTTCTAACTGTTTTCCTCTCTCTCGCCAGTATACCTGGACCGCTACTGCTTGCCTGCCAGCCAGCCAGCCCCTCTACCCACTGCTGCCTGCTCCCGCCTGCCAGCCCTTGCACGTTTTGTGGAATAAAACCTCTTTTACCGAAAACCACGTTGGTCTGTGTCTGCGTCTGGTTCCACCAAGCTACACCTAACATGATCTAAGATTATTCGGTATTTGCTGATACGATATCTACATATTTATGAAGTTCAAACACAGATAGTCGTTTATCTTTTGCTGCCATTTGGAGCTGATATTGTCAAAGACTTCTTTGACCGTCTTTATGAAGTCTGGGTTTTCTGAAAAGTGAGCTTATTGAGATGTGTACTGATGTATATGAGTGCAGCACTTCATGCATCAAGGTGAATGTATTTGAATGCAGTTTATTTTCTCTGTACTATATCACCAATATAAGCCCTTTGAACAAAATACAAACAACCAGGCACTCGTCTTTTCATGTGCAAATTTTAACAATAATATAGTCATAGGAATATGCACTCAAAGAAAACTGGCATCAACAAAATTTTCAGCCTGCATACAAGGGCTCAGTGAAAGTCGAAGGACCATTTGGCATCAGCAGAGGGTGGGTGTTTGATTTACTAGCAGCCAAGTCATCAATTTAAAAGGTTAAGCTTTCATCTGCCATATGGGTTTTTATCATCCTGCATAAATATGTATGTATTTCTAAATTCCATGTGAAATAAAGTAAATTGAAAACAAGCATCTTAATTTGAGCAATCTCTTCTATCAAGAGAATGAGAGTACCCAGACCTAAAAAAATAACACAAATGGCTATTGGCTTAAACAGTGAAATTGAAATTGTATAGCATATGCTTTTATAACACTGTATTCTCCAGAGTAATCTGGCTCACAGCAAGATTTCTTCAATGAAATATGATATAGACAAGTTACTAATCACAAAATTCCCCAAAGTTTAAACATAGACTAGTCTTCCAGACTAACAGTAAGAAAATTGAGCACAATCTAATTTATATTTACATACTATGCCAAAAAAAAATGCATCATTTGCCAGGGCATGATCTTATGTCATCAAGCTTTTTAAAAGTGTATTGTGGGAGCTAAGGCTAAATTTAAAGCCAGTTCTGACATCAATATAGTCTAAGACACTTTATTTGAAATTAAAAACAAAGGGAATGCATCTAATATTTTGGTGGTCTTCAGAGAAACCCTGCGCATGAGTGTAACTACAGTAGAGGATAGAAGAAGCCCGTAAACAGCAATGTGTGT
The DNA here is from genome assembly GCA_001698575.1 of Mola mola. Taxonomy (NCBI): domain Eukaryota; kingdom Metazoa; phylum Chordata; class Actinopteri; order Tetraodontiformes; family Molidae; genus Mola; species Mola mola. Next base: position 677,685 of record KV751351.1, on the reverse strand, counting down.
TTAAAATGGATTGTGTTTGTAAAGTTTTTTGATTATTCTTCTTAGATTTTTATTCCAAATAAGACTGGCTAACATAGGGTTTTGTGTACAATCAGTCAGTGTGTCTCATCCCATTTGAGCTTTTCAACGATGCTGATGGGTTTCAAGATGTCAGCTCTTTACTTGCAATTTTGTAATGCCAATTAGAATGATATGATGAATCACGTTCTTCTGCCTTCTGTTGAAATTAGTACATTTTTTTTTATTCATAACATTTTTATTCGATCCTTTTTTATGTCCCACCCCATTATTACATTAAACAGTTTAGAATTTATTCACATTATATTAGAGTTGGCAAGTCAGAAAATGTTGTCTTATTGTCTTGGCATTGACAAATGTTGGAATGACAAAAACTCAATCTACCTTAATCACAATCACCTAGTTTTTAATGTAGAATGCTGCGCTTCATCATTCATGCAGAATGAACACACAGAGAGAGAACATTAGGTTCTGACCAGCGGCTCACAAATAGAATTTGAATCTGGTTGCTGATGTAATAATGTGTGAGTTGTTGTCCTATTGCATGGATATTAATGAGCATGTTCTTGTTTTTTGTCTGAAAGCCTACTTAATTCCAACCTACATTTATTTTAATCCAGTAAGCAATTTGTGAGTTCTGGGAAGTACGGACATAAAACAAAACCGGCAACTTAGCAGAACGCAGTTGTTCTACACACAAGAAGCATTAGTCAGTAAAATTAAACAAAAACTTCAAATTTTATGTCCTTGAGTGTGTTCTGTACTGTATGTCTAATATATGTGTGGGTGTTATCCTTTTTTAAACAGCCTCACAAAACAGTTATGTAGCAAAACCCGCTGGAGCACATAAGAGAGCACACCGATCAGTGATCAGAGTAACATGCTACTGGCATTATTAAAGGAGAACATTACACATACTTGGAAAAAAATTATGTTTGATGATGTTTAAAAACTTGGTAAATAAGAAGTGCGCATACTGTATAATTCACAGTGATATCAGCTTTTTATTCAATTTCAAATTCACCTCAAATACTGTATTCGTAGGGAAACTGACATGAAAAATAATTAAATTCACTATGTTATTGATGAAAATCATTGTTCTGTCTCTATCCTGTATTTTGAAAACATTATGTTTTAGGATTTACATGATTTAAGCAGGTATCTTACGTGGATTTTGGTTTCCCACCATGTATCCTTAAAACGGTATTAAAGCAACAGTGTCTCAAACCGAACAAACATTTCACCAGTTAAACTTGGAGGGCAGGCATCTGAACAAACCCTGCACACAAAAACCAGATCAAACTTTAAGTTGGTTGATCAATTATGAATTAAGAATCAAGGTTAGTGTACTTTTTAACTGTAATATGAGAAAGTTTCTTACTACGCTGCAGTGAAAACAAACAGGAGTAATACAGAGTGAATCTCATATACATTTACATGCACACACAGATGTGCCGCCGCTTTCCCACACTGTGGTTTTCCCCTGCTCTCAAGACAAGAGGTTTTCTAGAAGTGGAGAGTCTTGAGGGACACAATGATGCCTTGTGTCTGCCTTATATCATGTACCAACGCGTTAGAAAACCAGAAACAAGCCCTGTAGTTTGAAGAAGTAAATTTACTGCCACTTTCAGGGTGGACATACATTTCTTTCCAGTTTCACCAAGCAGGTTCTCCCTTGTTCCAATATGACCACATCCTGGAACACCATAACATTCAAGTATTCTAGTAGGCACATCTTGCTTTGCTGGGTACATTCATGCAAATTTTCAGTGGGCAAATACATGCAAAAGAATGTGATCTGGCTCTAATTGACAGCCTTGTTTGTGTGAGATAAAACTAAACATTTTGCCATTATGTTGATTGTCTGTGAAGATTCTCAGTCATCTAGGTCATGGTAGTCTTGGTGTTTAAGTTGAAGGCAACTGGACGTTTCGCCTCTCATCCAAGAGGCTTCTTCAGTTCTTCTTCAGAACTGTAGAGGCCTCTTGGATGAGAGGCGAAAACGTTTTCAAAGCACTACAAGAAGTCCAGTTGCCTTCAACTTAAACACCAAGACCATTATGTTGATTTAAAAAAAAAATCATGCAGGCTTATGTTTCTCTAAAAATGTCTTTACTTATCATAGTGAACCAACATCATTTCTAGGAGATTCCGAAAGTGTCAAGTCAGTACAAACGCAGTTCATAGACAAGTGGTCTTGTTAAGCTTGTTTAGCTCCTGACCGTCCAAATGAAATATGACATCATACTTTCATAGCCTTTTAAAAATTAACTGTGTACTGTATGTCCTCTTTCTCTATATGTACAAATAAATGGCCAATTAATACTGTCCCGTAATGACTTGTGCTTTTAATGAGCAAAAGAGGGAAAGTAGAGGGAGAAGAAGGAGCTCAATACAGGATCGCATAATTTAGGTTTTAATGATTTCACTAATGACTACATTATTGTCTGCCTTTCATTTCAGGCTTCCATTGGCAGTAGGAAGAAGGGTTTCAATTTCTATGGAAACACTATGGAGAAGAGTAGCTATTAAAAAAAAATATTTTTAAATAAATTAAACCAGCATTCCATACATTAAAAGCCTAGTGAAGCTTTAAACTGCCATTTTACCATATTTATATTTATTGTTTTTCTATTTTTTACCCCACTTTACTTCTAATTCTTAGTAGGTAATGCTATAACATTAAATTTGAGATTCAACCACTAATCCAAATATTGTGCCTGTGTTGTTCTCTGTTGTACTTGATTAACAAAACCAACAAGTAAAACAGCTCTATCAACAATTCAGAATGCTTGTGCGCGGCAACTTTTCTGCAAAAGATGGAACATTTGTAATCACACAAAGCTTTCTGTGTAATCAAAGCTCAGTGGCCTGACACAAATCAAACCAACTGCACTAATTGACCTCCCCAAGCTGTTCCTGTCACTCCAAACATTCACAAAGGGAAATTATAAACATACGCACTTATGGAACATATTTGTCACTCCAGTGTGGCACCTTGTCCCTGCACCATATGTGCTACTATGAACTCTGAATGCACTCAGAATACATATGCCACACCATTCCGATAAAACATTCCTGCAAAGTAATGTTACTGATGTTGTTTTAAATTGTACAACTGAAGAATTTAAACCAACATAAAGCCAAATAAATACAACTTTAATCTCACAGACAAATCCCTCCTTGATTTCTCTCCAGTGACCATACGTACAGCACTAGCTGCCCTGTCAAATACTTCCATGACATGTGTCAGTGCTTGAATATAATCCCTGATATGCCGTAGTGCACATTTTTTAATCTGAGAGATTAAATTATGTATCACATGATCAGCACAGGTCTATAGTGGACAGAGAGAGAGGAACTGTAAAATGACACTGAGTCCTGTACTTCACACATAATCATTTTATTACCTAATGTTTTAAGAAGGCATTTGGAATTTCACTGAAACTGCAAAATTTAACAGTAAACCATTTTTTTCTGCCAAATGGTGAAAAATAATTGAATCACTTAAAAAAATTCAGTTTGTTACACTTCAGAGACTTAAACAGAATTTATCAAGGGTATAACTGACCCTTCATTAAGTATCTGTTATATGGTGATCACAAGAGTTTCAGAAGAGTATTCAAAGCTAATTAGACATCAGAACAGATCCTTTCATGGTACATTAAACTCTAGTAAAATCTTTAATTACTCCAATTCAGTAAATGTTTCAATCCTGTACAGGACTTTCTTTAACATTACTTGTTACTGTTAAATAAAGCAATTACTGTTTTTTATGGTTGTTGACCATAAGCCTTGGAATCAATGCAAGTTTAACATTGGTTAGCAAAGTTAACGTTATGGCTACTGTTAGATTACACTACCCTACACAGTAAAATTTTACTCTTTGAAATGTTGTGAGGAATTTTTGGAATAATTTCCATCCACACACCACTTGATATTATTTTATGACATGTTAGGTAACAGGATAAAATTCACTTTTATATCATGGAAGAGATTAGCTGCCCTCAATTGGATTTGAGTGGATAAACACCCAAATTTTGCCTCGAGATACAAAAGCCTTTCAGCATATTACAAGGGGAGAAAAAAAAAACTGATTTTGATGTAGACCAAACAGCAGAAACAGAAATTAAATTTCTTTTAACCATTTGTTGCTTCACTGTGTATTTTTGTTGAACTAAACTGAAAACTAAAGCACATCTAATTGTTGTGATTTAGAATATTGTCATCTGTTAAATGACACTCTTATGTTCTTGGCCAAAGATTTTCCAATGTTCTAAACATGTTTCAATGATGCTTGTAATTCACTTACAAAAATCTAATAATGTGAAACCAGATTTTCAAAGGTCACTGAATTCCCATGTCCCCATTCCCAGATGAGTCATGCAGACAACAGATTTTGTTAAATAAAGCTGTCTGTCTCTCAAAGACACACACACAAATGCATATTCAGAAAATCCATCTATGAGATGTGATTCTGCAGGCAGTGGTATAGTTTGCAAGAGAGAAAATTTTGAAAGCAATTCCTTTCACAGCTTCAGATCCTTGGCATCATGAATCACAGTCATGAAGAGACTGGAGTTCCTACTTCCCAAACTGCCACCAGGGTGCTCTTGAGAAAAACAACCTCAAGCTGCTTCATTAATGCTGCTCAGTGGCTCACAGTAAAACGGTGGGAACATTCGGCAGCTACCCAAGGTCAAATGAGCACAATGGCATGAATGTTAAATAAGGTGTTGCTGAAAACAGAATCGTCTGTAAACCCTACACCTAATTGGATTAAAAAAGCAGCTCCCCTGTCACAAATACAAGATACAATTAGATCTTTAAACTACTTACTGACCTAAGAATGGCAGTCAAACCAGGAACACTCTGGGTTTAGGATAACTTTGCAGCACTCATTAGCTGGCACCACACTGAATGCCAACAGTGGGTGTTATCATTTTTTTCCCAACAAATTTCTGCACAATAACAACCTATATTGTTCAAAAGAAAATTGTGAAAACTTTACTTAAAATGTAGACAACTTGCAGAAGAAGATTTTATAAGGAGACGTAATGCAACGCTCAGTCTGAGCAAAGACAGATGGGCAGAGGGAGAACAGTGTATCACAGTGATGGTAGACGATGTGAAACAGAGGATATTCACTGATATTTACTTGCGTAGTCAGATGTTAATGTTGAACTAATTTCCTCAGTTGATCATAGATTTGATTAAAATAAATTCAATTGTGCGTTGCAAAAGAGCTGTTTCGTTAACCAGTAATGGGATGCATCTGAAGACATGGCTTGCAAATGGAGAACATCAATGAGTAATAAAAGATGAAATGCGTATTTTTGAGCACGACTTATTGTGATTGGAAAACCTCTGCTCCTCTACTTTAAATCTGTGATCCTGTGAAAAATCAGAATGTTCCCCCTCTTTCAGTGCAGAGTTAAATACCTCTACAGACCACAGGGGCATCAGTCATCAGGACTAAAGAAGTACATGTATCCTAAATTTGTACACAGACACACATATCTCCAAAACCCTCGTGCACAACCACTATATGTGCAGGCCAGAGTAACACTGATATAGGTGCAGCCGGTGTAGAATTGGCTAAATGCAATTTCCTGTGTAAGTTTGTGTGAGTTAATGATTATTAAAAAATGTGCTTTGATCTCATCAAAAATGTGTCTGTTGTGCAAAAATTGTACAACAGACACACACTCTGGATTAATAGACCTTGTACTGCAACTGTTTATATGGTAAATGATAACATTAGTGTATAAGACAACCTGAACTCACTTTTTAAAAGACACATCAAATGGCACAAGAATGTTGTTTAAAAAACTGGAGATTTTTTTTTGGGTTGTCTCTCCAAGAAGAGGATGACAGATGGTGATAAGGGAATGATGTTTGCATCCAATCCAAGGTCAAATCCCTTAAAATTGAGGAGTCCCCTCAAAGTCTAACCTTTGTTTGGATATTCTCTTTCTGCTATGACAGGAGATTTGTGGACTGGACAAGACTATAGAGACAAAAACTGAGCTCTTATAAACGTGGAATCCTGCGATTTAATTCCCCACGATCACATTGGGTAATGTAGGTTTTCACTTAAATGACTATTCTCCTTGACCTTCTTTGGTATGCCTGAGAACTTCTTGGATGGCTTCTCCAGATTCTGTATCCATCTGTCTGCTGCTGCAATCTGCTGGTGATTTTCTGCTTTATGCAAGCTCCTGATATGGTGACCAGATGTCCCACTTTTTGTGGCACAGCATTTGTATCCTTTGTCTCACGTCCCACATATGAAGACAATGCCCAACATTGTGATTGGCTATAGTTTTCAAATTTCAAACCACTGCAGAACAGAAGCTTTTGGAAAATCTGACTTTTATCCAAGGCTGTGAGCAAAGCTGGAAGGGCTACAATTCCAGTGCGTCATACTAATCCAACTGCACACATATGCATCAGTGCAGGTCTACCATTGACTGGAACTGCTGTCTGCATGTGAAATGTCAAATGCTACCAGTATGCAGATTTCTGCAGAACATGGTGAAAACTACAACAAAGTAGAAGAAATGCCATTTCAACAAAGACTATAGGAAAATATTTATAACAGGGTGAAGCTCTTGGAAGGCAATTCTCAAAGATTTTGCAAAATGTGTTCATCTTCCTTAAGAATGGAGGTTAATATTGCAGCTCATCTCCGTTCTCAGGTTGTCTATGACCTGGAGCAGTGCTTTCCATCTTCTCTGTCCTCTCAGGCATCGACTTTCATGCATAATTGATCTATCATGTATTTTTCTTCCAGGAGGACTTTCTTAATGTCCACTATTTTAACAAATACAATGTTATTGCAAAGGTCTTTGGGTTGTTTGTCTGAGCCAGGGTAGTCAAAAGAGTGCTTTGAATGGGCCAACAATATGGTGAAGGTAACTGATCTGTTTCTGCCTTTTAGTCTCTCAGGAGAGAACTTTTTTCTGTGAGAAACTCATTGTTTCTACTTTCATTAAATCCTGGAGGAGAGAAATGGATGGCATGGCAGGAATTTTCAAAGGTTTCAAGGGTTATTTGCTTGACAACTTGTTTTTACTGCCATTAAAAAAAATATTTCTGTTGTTTAAAAAGTGCTATTTAATGCTGTCTTTTGTTCTTGCCTAAACACTAAAAGCCTGATTCCACAAAGCAGTATGATCCAGTTAGGTTTTGGTACAATATACTTGTGAATGATAAGTTCAATACAGGTATGCATTTCTACTGGCAACCGTATCATTATCTGATGGATGGGGTACACAGAGGACTTTCTATAGGCACGGCAGCTAAGACATTATAGCACCAGGACAAATTGTAGTGCAAACAGTAGAGGACATCAAGCAATTTATGTGATGTGATGATTCTGTAACCAATCAAAGGACTGCAGTGGGTCTAGTCTAATTTTTGACACTGGAAATGCAAAAAAAATGAATACTGTATTGAACTGAAATATACCGTACTGCTTGGTGGAAATACGGTTTAAGAAATGTTAATGTTTGAAGATTATATTTAAAAAAAAAAAGACCCATTTAA
>KV751351.1:632874-668132 GCA_001698575.1 Mola mola | reverse complement strand
CATTTCTGTATTTTATAAACTACAAAATAACAACTGGGTGGAGTGAAACTTTTATGGAGGGCATTCCAAGTGGGGCACTGTGGTGAGTATAATTTATTTTTATTTACATAAACCCAGAATTTTCACTAATAAACCTCCCACTCAACATTACTTGAAGAGAAAAATAGTATGTTTAGTTAGTATCACAAGCAAACATATCAATACTTAAAAGCCTTTATATACTGCTTAAACCGATTAAAGCAGTGTGTGTGAATGTGTTTTAGAAGTGTTTACTTTGTTACATTTAAGCCATTTTTAAGCCATCATCAGTCCTACCACTATTAGCTTAATCTGAGCTGCAATACTATTCTAAAACTGAATATACTGGGCCTACTTCAGTATTTTTACTGTTGGATCACCCAAGTATCATTTTCTTTTTGAAAAATATAGTTATTTATCATAGTTCATATGATATATGATTCATATATCTAATTCAACTATTATTTTTCATTAAAGTAAAAGCTTTCAGGGTGGCCAGATCTAACCATTTCAACATCGGGCTGTGATGCATCACCCTGTAGATCTCCAGCTTTGTTTGTTCAATAATTCAAGAATTAATAATATTCAGAAACTTGGCAAGAGAACTAAAATCAACCGTGTAAACATTTGTTTTTGTCTTATGTGTCAGGACATACATTTAACGTTACCAAGGAAATGTAAAACATGTGACTGATGCACACAAGGCCAATGAAATATAACAGTAACAATCAGCTCCAGAAACTAATATTTATTGTCTGGGATGTTTAGTCCACAGTATCCATGCATTTTAAAAGCTGTGAGAGAAAACACAGCCGCTACTGTGTCACTGCTGTGATTTGCACATTGCACATTGCACATTGACACACATGCACAACACGATACACATACTTACACACACAGTTGCGCATATACACACATGATTAAATCAAATGAAAAAGTCATCATTAAACATGCAAAAATTATATACTATAATCATATCTAAATGAGAATTTATAATCCAGAATAATGTCATTGCTCCATGACAGTCACATTTTTTTTCTGTGCAAAAACAAATTCATTTAAATTCTGGTGTTTTTCTCATCTACGGACATTGTAGGCGATAAGATAAGATAAGGTAAGATGTAACTTTATTGATCCCCCTCGGGAGAAATTCAGGTTGACACAGAAGTAGAGGAGTGAAAGTAGCAGTGCATAGGGATAAATAAAAACTAAAATACTAGAAATTAAAAATATACTAAGTATTATGTACAATCTGGCCACTGTGTATAAAGTGTGCAAAGTGCAGGTGCTGGGAGGAGTGGGAGCTGTGCTGTTGTGCAGTCTGATGGCGCATGGAATGAAGGAGCCCCCCAAGTGCTTTGAGGCCCGTGGCTGTATGAGTCTGTATGTATGTATTTATTAAATATAGTTTAATGTTTGACTCCTTTTCCACGGTCATCACTACTGTTTTCATGTTTTCAGCACACCTATATGCTTGGATATTCTATATTGTGTCTCTCTTGCTCTTTCTCACACACATCAGAAAGACAGATAGTGAGTTAGCATAACAGGTAGATTTAAGAGAAAAGATAACAAATAATGAGACCATGGCAAATGTCACAAAATAACTAAAAACCATGCCACATACTGCATTCCAGAACTGACATTAAACAGCATGTCAGTCCGCTCAGAGCATCAAAGTAAAAGTGAAAGATAATAAATCAAGTAATGTACAGTATAATTAAATGTCTATTAGCTCAGGCAACAGGAAACATATTCACATTTTTGTTCATTTTTTGAGGGATTCTTTTGACTGGACTTCTGTTTATCATCATGAGTAACTGGAAGTACTATCTGACTAGAGGGAGTAAAAGGGGCTTCCTTTTACAGCATACTTCTTAGATGGAACATTTTTTTTTGATGGAGAATCAAGCGAAGGCCTGCTTAGTCCTTGTACCAACTGTGTCAGTTGAGACGATATTTGCAATTTTACAGTATTAAGCAGCACTCTTCCTTCCTGACATTTCTCCTGTGAATGTGCTCTCTCTTCTCCTCATCTTGCTACAGTTACCCTGTAAAATTCTCTTTTTTTATTTAGTATTTTTACAGCCAGTCCAAGCCTGCAGGACACAGTTAGTGAGCAATATGTGACGTAAATGGTCTCCTACCCCACAACTTCTGGCACTCTTGCCATGGAGAAATGTGCAAAGTAGCATATGGAGTCGCTAATGTAAGGAGTTATAGATGGTGGTATATTTTTTGAGTTGTGCAGTATATTGAAATTCAGAGCAAGATTCACGGATTAATATTTCTTCACAAACATTGGCTCTTTTTTTACAAATATATTATATATATAATAGTGAGCCATGAAGTAACATGCAAAGTAGTGACACAATAGATAGGACCGTCTGTCTTTACGTCTACCTGTGCTACTCTCAAGTGTAAATAGTCCAATGCAAAAATACAAAACTACTGATAGAGTAATAAAAAGATCTACCAGCAAGTTTCTTTTATTCATTGTAAAAGAAATATGGAGTTTTTAGATTCAGTATCAGACATCTATCAAATTCTATTTCAGGAAGTGATTATTGTGTAGAATGGATCAATTCCTCTGTCTATCTGTTTCTTAGGATGGATGTCATACTGTACAATATGCAGCCTCTAAAGAGATGTCTGATGAAGAGGATTGGGTCAAAGGTCAAATTTTGGGAAGGCTCAAGGTAAACAAGAGTGCATTTTATAGGTATTAGGTAGTCCAATTAAAGGGGAATTTTGGCATCTACAAACCAGGGCTCAATATTTATATATTTATTTGATTGGTGTACAAATTTCAAACTTTTGAAACTGATCCTGTTGATTGCCTCTATTGGCAGACATCCCTTTTTTTACTTGGAAACACAAAAATCCCCCTGAAACCTTGGAAGAAGTCAACATTAGTGCAGGGATTTTCTCCTGATCAATTGGAAAGTCAAAGGAGTACAACAAACATATGTCAGAACTGATGTATTCTGTTAATTTCTTAGGGGAGATGGAGTGCAATTATTGTTATCATAAACAAACAATTAATGCACGAAATAAAGTAATAGTTGATTTTTCAGAATTTCCTTTTGACATCAAAGACCACAGTCAACCACATCAAGTACAAAAAGGCGCTGCGTAACCTGTTCTCAGTCTAAGAATAAATCTCCCTATGTACTCTAGCGCCACGTAACACTGATGATTCAAGATGACATTACCCAAACTCACCAATTAATAAGTAAGCTCTAAACCCAAAAGACTTCCTGCTTACCCTTCTTGGTTTTGTTGGTATTAAGTGCATACAGACACTGGTCCAGAAATAAGATGCAAACATTTTCCTTTTTACTTTTTTACTTTTTTTTTAAATGACAACAGACATACACACATGAATGCCGATGACTTAATATACACTAGAATCATGTTAATAGGCTGATGAACAAGCAGGTTTGTCTATGGTCAATGTTAAAGCTTAGCCTAAAAACGATGTGATAGAAAAAAATGTAGTTAAAAGTCAGCATTCAGAGGCACCAGCCTTAATGTCCTCATAACACTGGTTTAAAGCTAGAATTTGTCTACACAAACAGGCAAGATCCCTCCCAATACAAACACACAAACTAATAGCTGAAATATTTATTAAACTGTTTATATTTGACAAAATGGCCCTCTACAAGTAACAAACATTTCATTGCCAAATACTTAACAGTTTCCATTACAGCTGAGCAACTGCAAAGCAAATATTAGTGATCAAACCATTATCTACTTGTCTATCATTCAGGAGAGGATCAAAACTTGCTAAAATATTAACATGGCTGATTTTGATTTCAGCCGAATGACACACCAATATTCAAACAGAATATGTTTTTAATGATATACTAATTGTATTTATTTATTTATCAATTTGCAACTTGAGGCTGCAGAAACCAGTTGTGAACACAGCCCTGATATAGCTTATATCAGTGCTGAGCTTATAGCTCACTTATATATACTAGTACTATACATCGGCATATGTATGTGTATTAGTATTTGGCTGTCTTTAAATCTGTGTCCAACTCCTGAGGGTTAATGTGTCTGTTTATTTGCAATTTTTTTCAGCTGCTCACCAGATAGTTGCTGAGTTTGTCTAACAGTTTGGTACTGAGCAGTGTACAAAGGGTTTTATGGAAGGCAGAAATTTGTTTTTTGTTATTTTTTCCACATTGTCATTTGTTAGATTGTACTTGTTGAATTTGTGACATAATGCTTGGCCATGTTTGAGAACCAAATAGCAACCGGCAATACTGGATAGGATGTTTTTTTTCACCCGATGGCCAGACCAAATATAAAAAACCATGTCAGTCAGACCAGTTCCACTGCTCAAATACATGAACCAAGTGCTCATATCCAGCTTCTCCTGTGATGCATGCGGCAAAATTTCATTTCAATCACCTTTTGTTCATTACAAGAATTCAAGTGGAACAACATTTTAGTGCTATATAAATTACCTTTTTACAGATACATTAAGCTACACTTTCCTGTTCAGTGACACTGTTTCCAGGCTCTTATCTTATTTGTTTCTTTTATCTTTTTTTCTTCTGACAAGTTCTGGTCCCACTTGATTCTCTTATTCTCCTACAGACTCTTTCCAATGCATGGGAAAGCTCAGGTGCACAAACATCAACATTATGTATTTCTTCTGGTTTAATCCAGCTCTGTTTGCTATAGCAAACAAAGCTCATTTTGAAGAAACTGTATTTCACAAAGGTTATGGCGGAGACTGTGGGCCAAGGAGGGCATCTGACTATGCTGTATTTGAGGCCTGCCACTCCTACAGGGACCAAATTGACTGGGTTAGCTGGAGATGAATGAGGTGAGGTGATGGATAGCTGTACGGAAAGAAAAACACATCCGGCACTCACACAAACACACAGATGGCTGCAGGGCTTGCACATGAGTACACACATTGAGCACACAAAACACAGGGAGCAGGCACACAGCCTCATTCTCACATGTGTGACCACATATTTTTTTCTCTCTCTGAAGACATCCAACACTAAAAATAGTGACACATTCCTGATCTCTCTCCCTACTACCTGCCTCCATCCTGGGGTATTACCCTTTGGACAAACAGCCTGGAGGGACCAGGGTGGAAGTGGGATGAAGAGGCACGGGGGCTGGAGGGAGGGTGGGGTATAAACAACCAGATTAAGGAGACAATCTGTGCCATAAATCTGCAATATCATTTACTGCAGGCAGCAGGAAGGGGAAGCCTTGTGAGCTGGGCTGGCACAAAGAAAGCCTTGACACTTATGTCATCATCTCCATGTTGCTTCAACTTATGCCTAGCGTTTAGACTTTGTAATCAATCTTCAGAATAGCAATACACTTAGCTCTATATCGTCCTTCTAAGGAAGGCAAAGACGGAGAAAATAATCAACGTGGAAGCCCTTTGTTGCATAATGGAAATGAAGCACTTGTGAATACACTCATACACCTCATACTCTTGTGATGTCACTTTAAGAAGGGAAGGCAATGGGGCACTCCCTCTGACATAGCTATCTCTTTAATCAAATCACACACATTTATGCTATTCTGTGTTATCTCTTTTGATAAATAATGTAATTACCAATTTATTTTTTTACATTCACTGAGCCTCCCCTGGAGCGTGCCTACCTTTTCTAAAACCTCTTATGATAAGCAATTAAAGAAATCAATTTAAAATAGTTTAGCCTCACTGTGATCAGCTATTGAGTGGTATTGTTTGGCCTCACTGGAAAATCCATTAGACATCAATATATACAGGCAGCTGGTTGTTCATCCACATCGTGAAATTAAGAATGTTTCTTTATTTAGTTTGTGCATACATGTGGACTAAAGCACAAACTGGAGAGTCTTTCCAAGCACCTGCAAGGTTTAGCAAACTGTGATGTGTAGTGAATCATACCAACTTAGATGGTTACATCTGAGGAAAAGAACACTTGATGTGGCGCAAAAAAGAAAAGATCGGTTGGGGAGAATGGAATTAGCCAAAGCTTGAAGATTCGTTTGAGCCACAAAATTACCCCTCTAATCATCAGTTAGTAGGAGAGAGGAGGGGATGGAGTGAATGGAGGAAGATGTGGGGGCGGAGACAAGAGAGATAGGAAATAAAAATAAAGAGAGAAAAGAGAGGGGTTATCGTTGGTATATGGGTGCTGCAAATCACAGCAAGAAATTATAAACTTGCCACACCTTCCGAATAAATGTAAGAGTAATAGTTTTATAATCAACATTTTGGAAACAATAGAGCTATATCGCAGAGAAGATGTGGACAGTAAACACGGAAAAGTATGAAAATACACCCCAAAACCAGCCATAACTTATCACTTTAATTAGAAAACAATTACTGTATAAATACTGAATTATTAATGAATTACCTTAAAATTAATAACGTAATAATACAGCCCTCACCAAGGTATGGCTCACTCACTAGATGTACATAACATATGTAGGTACAGTATGTTTTGTAGCTGTCATGTCAAGCTGCAGCAAGCTAAATACTGATTAAATAACTAAATATTTTAATCCATAGACCTCTTGTGAATGATCATGGACATCAATTTCATATTTTTTATTTTACCAGTCAGCTGACTGAAATGAAACTGGTAAAACAGAGAGAGAGGCATGAAAATAACCTTCCTGATGTAGCTTTCACCAATCTTTATACATATATAAGTGTGTGTGTGTGTGTGTGTGTGTATGTGTATATGGAGAATAAAAGAATATACCTTTGTTATTCTTGAGGTATGCGCATATGGCCATAAGTCTAATTATATATTTTGTGATGTTTGACTGATAGTACTGTATTTAATTCCATAACGGACATACCAAAACTAGCCCTGTCCCCATTAATGTTCTATCTGGCACACCAGATGTCACCAAAAAAAAGAAAAAGAGAAAAACTTAGAATTTAAAAGATAGAGGTCTATGTATAATGGTCAAAATCAGTACATAGTCTGTCAGTACATAGATACTTTAGGGAACCTGGGAACCTATCCTAGAAGTAGAAGTAAAAATAGATAGTCCCCAGAAGAGTTTTCTTGTTGTTGCAATGGTCAAACGTGTCTGCAACATGGTCACTGCTAGCAGCCAGGCTACTGTCATAAAAAGCAACTATAAATATTCCAATTCCACACAGAAACTCGGGTTTCAATGCTATGACATGAGGCAGAGAAAACAGCCGGTTGTTAAGATAAGTAGGCATTCTTGTTACCGATAAAGTAGAGCAAGGAAGGTTTTGAACCCTCTCAGGTCCTGCTGGAGCGGTGATACACATATCGACAGACGAGCAGATTTCAACTTACTTAACTTAAATTGAACCTTAATTTTTCTGAGAAAAAGTGGTCCATTTCTTTTTTTAACAATATTAGATCCTACAAAAGGTGTTTGCTTTGGCCCACAGCCTACCATTTAATGTCGATTTTGGCAATCCACAGCAAAACTTTGAGACCAGAACAGTGATTGTGAAATACTTTACGAAATTGAAAATTTGAAAAAAAAAAAAATGGTACAGAAAACAAACCTTGAATTGAAAAATGAACTCTGGCATTGAAAATTTAGTATTGTAAAAAGTGTTGACACTGGCACTTCTTTATTATGCAAAGCATATGCAAAACAACCAAAAATCTGACAAAGTCTAAAGACTGATATTGAAATACAAATCACAATGCCACAAAACCATTAAAACATGAAGCAAGATGATTAGAGGATTGAATATTTTAATGCCCAAATCACTTTGATCGTTCAGTTTTGTTTAATGCCAGTACAAGTTTCAATGCTGATGTTTCCTGAATTTTTAAATTCAGGTTTTGTTTTCAATGCAATTTCAAATTTCAAATTCACTTTCATTGTTCTGCCCCAATAAAACCTCTCGTCCACTCATTTGGCAAGACATAAAAAGAAAATGAACAGCTTCTACTTGGACTACAACTATTAACAATGACAATAGTGGTAGAAAATTTTTTGTTTTTGTTTTTGTAACAATCAGTCTTAATGTACAGGATCCTTATGAATCAATGTTTAAAATAAGTTTTGCCCCAAATGAGCTTGCAGTGAAATGGGCTTCCTCCCACAGTCCAAAAACATCCAAATCTGGGGGTAGGTTAATTGGTCACTTTAAATTGCCCGTAGGTGTGAATGTGAGTGTGGATGGTTGTTTGTCTCTATATGTCAGCCCTGCGATGAACTGGCGACTCATCCAGGGTGTCCCCCACCTTCGCCCCAAGATGCTGAGATAGGTTCCAGCCCCCCACCCACCCCCGCGACCCCTAACGGGATAAGCGGTAGAAAATGAATGAATGAAAAATGTTTTTGATTAACAAACTGGATGCATTATCTTTATTTTCAATTTTTTTATTCTCCAGCCACATCTTGATCTTTAATGCCACACTAATTTCTGGTTCGTTGCAATTCACAAGGCAGTTAGCAGTTTGTTTATAGCAATGAGATTGTATTTATTCTATAGCACACTACCACAAAAATACAACCAGTTGTACCTGGTTGCACCAAATGGATCATCTCCAATAAATAGCCCAATATCTGTGTTGACTGAAAAATGGCCCAGAACCACAGAAAAGATGGACAGAGAGGCTCGGGTAATGGCATCTAATGGGCTGTTCTTAAAAGGCAGCCAATGCCTGCATTTGCTCCCTGATTACAGACATTAACCAAAGCGTTCAATTTTCCCTTGTGACTTTCAGCCTCACTATATCTGTCCTCATCCTCATTGCTCTTGCACTTTTTCTTTTTTTTACCCCTGTTGTTAATGTTGAGATTTTCTTTATTCACTCTTCCCTCTATCACTGTTTAATAAAATGAGCCCAGAGCTATGTCTATATACAGTATATACTACCTACAAACAGAGAAAATATCGACCTTCCTTATATCTCAAAACATCTGGGCTGCACAAATATATTTGCAAACATAGAGAGAGTGTCTGAAGACTGGAGCTAAGGGAGAAAACTGGCTGTTCATGTCTGAGTCATTACTACCTCTGAAAACATGTACTTTTACCATGTATAGCTTCCAATGCTACAATCCCATCAAGAAGGGCAGCCCTGGAGAAGAGACAGGAAACATAAAAATTCACACATAAACACACTCACACACTCAACAGAGTTAGGAAGTGAGCAGACAACATCAAGCCATTTAAGGCTGAAGGCTTCTGCGGATCATATGCCAAAATTCTTAAAGCTTTTAAAGTCTGGGTTACAAGGAGTGACCACTGGAGTATATTTACAGAGGCACCTAAAAGCCTGCTTCAGCCAGTGCAGTATTCAGGCTCCTGCTGGAGAACACAAAGGAGATGCACAAACAGCCTACTTGTTGTTTCTGTTAGTGAATAATTACTGTAAGTGGCAGTGCTTAGCTGATCAATGGCACATTGTGTAAACACAAGAGAGAGTTTTTTTTCTCTTTAAGTGAATAAAATCAAATTGTTGGCATATTCAGAAGCACAAAAGTAGGCAAAGATTTGTAGAAGACGTAACACATTTTGAATCGACCGAAAACCCATCTGTGGTAAAGCAACTACGGCTTCGTAAGTATAATAGCAATGCTAGGTCGATCAATCTTTGAACTTCTCTTATGCCGAAGTACTCTTGTTAATTACATTTCCAGAGTTGTGTGTTCACAAATCCAGAGTTATGAAGGCCAAGAGGTCGGATATTATTAAGTGGATTTAAGATATTGTGCCTCTTACACTCACAATACAAATTGAAAATATAAAAGTGTCAGAGAATAAGAGTTTAGTTATCATTAGTTTTAGTTTCTTGAGTTCTTTAAGGATGTTGACGTCTTCTATCAAATTTGATGCTTGCAAAAGTAATGGAGTATTATGGCACTAGGGTTTTTTTATATATAGATCTTTAACTAGTGAGGATTATATTTGCTGGGTCATTCATTGTTTTCAAACAATTTATGGTGCAGTAAATATGGATAACAAATTCTGCCAAGGATAGTTGTTATCTTTGTCTGTAAAATTAAAGGATCCAGATTAGATTAGATTAGAATCAAGATGTTTGCTTCTCTCTATTTTGGTCCAATGTGAAGGACCAATGGCGTCAAAACTTAAAGCGAAATTGAAGGTTCTAGCTTAAACTGCTGTTTGAGGGAAAATTCTGACAGGCATAGCAACAGTGACTGAGGTGGGTGTGGTTTAGCCAATTGTCAACTGTTGAAAGAGAAGAGCGGAGCACAATAATGACCATGTGATCAAGAAAATAAAAAACAAAATAGTAACAGACGGTTTCCCAGCTACCACCACCAAACGCACATTTAAAGCATTATGGACTAGACAGACCATTCTTTACAGCCCTTGTTCCATCTCTCTTAACTCCATTTTCAAACGAACATGCACACACTCACCCAAACACTCCTCTCTCCCATCCCTCCCTCTGTGAGGAGGGCTAGCTTTCCTTCTATCTGCGTGTGTCAGTAATGACAATGTCCCAGCGTTCCTTTCTGCCAATTAGCCAGGCAGTAATTACACAGACACATATGGAGCTGTCAATCAACCAGCTCCTCCACACAGGAACTCAACCACACAGCAGAGAGAGTGAGAGAGACAGAGAGACAGCAGCAAAGAGGGGAGAGAGAGAGAGAATGAGAGTTTCCGACTGCCAGCTCCAAACGACCACTTGCTGTGCCAATAAGTAGCAAGAGGAGAGTTTTGTTCAATTATGATAACTGTGCAGCTATCCCACAGTTCGCAGGAAAATGCCATGAAACCACAGTACTGCGAAGCTCCAACAACATTATCGTGTTTTTCAACATCAATTTGTGGCGCAGCTACAATTTCCTATTTACTGAGTTATCGCAATTGTTGCTTAAGCATCCTCAAGATTGTTAGAACATTAAGAAAAATTATGGTTGGAAGATTTGATTGGAGAAGTAAACCACACACACTTGCCACCCTTGAAGGATAAAGATTGTGACAATCTATATTTTTTTTCTTGTTGTCAACTTAACAAGAATAGAAAAAAAAAAATGACTGAAACTAACAGTGAGTGTTGTGTGTGTTCACTTAGCCTGATAATAACATATTCCTCTGTGCCCTAGAGCTCCATTGTTGTAAAGAATTATCCAAACTATTGAAAAAAAAGAAGCATATGAGTCACACTGACATGCTCTTTCATTATGATGAACTAAGCCACTATAGTTTCATTTGAGTCAGTCCCACACCATATTGCTGCTGCAGATATGAACAAGAGGACCAAATCTTTAATATAAAAGACACATTGGTGCACTACTGAATATAAAATACAAAAATACAAAATTGTCTATGACCTTGTAGTTTCAAATACTACAGAGGTTACACAAAGCTTTGTCTGCTGTGAGGCTGCCAAATTTCAGGGTTAACTGAAACCATATTAACACTAATATTCTTACTCATTGTAGGGAACTAAATAGGCTTACAGGTGAATGACAGATGAATCCTTTACATCGGGAGAAAAATCAAAAGTGTATAAAAAAAACAGAATAATGAAATCTACACATTGCATGTTTCAAATCAGTACAGAAAAATCAATACCAAATGACATTAACGTAAATGACATTTACATTAACACTTATCCAGGGGCATTAATTAATTTCTGCTTTCACGCTTGTAAATGATTTACCCTGGTCCCAGTTAATAGAGGGCCTTATTTCCCCTGAGCATCTCTGACAGGACCAAACAAATGACATTTCATAACAACACAGATAACATGCATTACATTTTTGAAGGTTTCAGGTGATATTTGTTCCCCCATAATTGCTATCCATTGTGGTGCCAGCTATCTGGTATTTGCATTGGGTTGAAGCAGGAATTAAGGTTGAGAACAGAGGAGATTTGAATTATAACATTCATGGCAGTAAAAATAACAGCTTTTATTTAAATTGCACTTTCGTAACAGAGTTAACAAAGTGCTTTGCAAGACAAGCGACAATGAACAACAAGAAAACAAAACGGCAGGTAGTATGGTTAGGTCCAGACAGGAGGAAGTGATGGGAAGAACAAGAAGGAGGGATGAAAAGGGAAAGGTCCAGAGTCCCAGCAACACGTCTTACCTCTGGGACGTCTTCTTGTACTTGCGCCTGCCAGAGAAAACAAACATAAGAAGAGTAAGGCACTGATTTTAATGTTAGTCATTCATTTTAATGGTAATCAACATTGGATTACTTCGTGAAAGGTGATGAACATGATGAACCAGCCATACCAAAAGATTTACTCTTATCACATAAAACTGATTTGTGCAATTTTAAAAATATACAGGGCAGGAAGTACATCAGATGGAATAGTGCCAATAGTATGGATGCCACTGAGTGTGATGCCTCTCAACCACACAGCCAGTTTGGCAATAATTTCAGACCTGCTGTGGTCCAGTTGTGTCACACGCGAGATTGCAGATTGCCTGCCTATCTGTACAAACTATGATACTGAAGAGATAATGAAATTAAATATTTAATTGGCCAATTCCCTGAGACACTTGAGGATGTTTTTGGTTACATTTGCATATTTTGGGTAAGTCACTTCCAATCTTCAGTCGACATTATCTGTCTAGGCATAGTTTTAACAGCTGCTTCAGGGTCTTTGTGTTCAACATTATCTGCTGAATAATGTGTCCTGTCCACTCACATCCTTCCAATGTTTTGCCAACAAATTTGCTCTTTAAAGATGTTTTGAGCAATTACCTTCATGTCAATCCATTATTTTTTTAAATTGGATGACATGGCAGCGTCATAGTTTCTTGTTCTGGGTCCTCTGACTTTTGGCTGCAGTTTTCCAACAGTTCTGCAGTGTGAAACTGTTGTTTTTGCTCTTCATCGTAAGTCTAGCAGGCAGCCTTATAAAAAGTGTGCTGATTATGCAAATGATCAAATTTCATGACAATACACTTCAGGACAGATGTCTGTCTGTTCAATGAGTTTAAAAAAAAGCACTAAATTTGTTAAATCAAGCCTTGGTACAAACAACCAGAAAAAAATCCAGAGAATAGGAAAATGTTCATGCATGAGACCAACATGTTTCTAGTAGATAGAAAAATAACAATACTTCTACATTAAATGTGAATTTATACAGTTACCTTGTTTTGTTTGGGGGGAGGGGGGAATCAGTCATTGGTTGTGTGCACACTGTATATCAAAATGCCAAGGTTTACTATCACTCATGCAGATTAGGGAATTAAGTGAAGAGTAATCATATACAAACACACACACACAAATGCCACTTCACCCCATGACACCCCATCTACTTAACTACTACTACGCACACACACGCACCAGGAGCCTACACAATCACATTAAAATACACCTACTATCATTTACCCTAACATTTGGCTTAAAACACTCCCACACCCGTGTTAAGAGATAACAGTATCGCTCTAAAAGCTAAAGTCACACGCACAAGCGCACTTAGAGCACTCGTGGACCCACTGTCGTTGGACAAGAGGCGCATTTAAATTCAAGTCAGGCAGAATTCCCAGCACTTAGCTTGATTTGTTTCTCAGTCATTTTCTGTATCAATCTTTCCTTGAGCTCAGCACTAAAACTGCAAGCCAAGGGGGTCTCTCTCCATAAAGACATGTTAAAGGCTCCCTCAAGATTAGTGGGAAAAAAAATATTAAATCAATCATTTGGGGCCCCTCGAATAATTAACAGGTTAAAAACAAGAAGGCGGGAAAAGTTTTAGGAGGAAGCTATGGGTAACAAAGGCACGTGAGAAAAAGATGGAAGTATATATCCTCCTCTCCTATCATCTAGCCCACCTTCATGCCCTTCCCCCATCACTGAGTCCGCTCTACCTCCAAATGTGTGTCAACTCAGAGATTCTTCTAATCACAAGGTTTTAATGCAATGTCCTCAGCATAATGAGGATGTGGGCTGAAACAGGTCATGGAAACTCTAAGAAATAATGTAATTATAAAGGTCACATAGAAATTGTTCAGCAAAATGTAACCATGTTCCAATACGTTTTTGGTAATGTTTTCAAATAGCTGTTTGGATGCCTGACAGCGGCTTGTTGTTCTTGGATCGTTATTTCAGTCAAAGCCTCACATATTAGATCTTGTCATAGAGTTGTCATTTGGCTTTTCTTGGTCCTCCTTGGGATCAATCTAAATAGCACTTCTCTTAAGAGGGGCTGTCTGTGATGAACTGTTGATCCAATGATTAAATATTTCATTGATTTCCATTAATCAGTGGGTGACGGAGAGGTCGGTTCTCTCGCAGTGATCTAATTTATCAATGGAACTCCATTGGAATCCATTCACTTATGCAAAACAAATGAAAGGGCCATTTGTCAGGGGGAAGTAATAAAACACAACAGACTCTTTATGGTTTCATCACTGGCTGTCACCAGGCTTTAGAACACCACTGGAGGCTGAGCAGAGGAAAAAACTCCAATGCAAATTCTCTCTGTCTATCCATGGATGATTGGTGTACTCTGTGGAGTACTCAGTGCCAGAGAGCACTGTGATAGCCATCCAGCACACACAAGCGTGCACACACACACACACAAACTCAAATCATACTGCTGCCAAACAAATCACCAAGGATAAGCTGGCAGCACATACAGTAAATGTCACCAAGCCGCCACATGAACTCTCAAACACACATCCAATCTATATCATTCACATGCACAGTCAACTGCTCCTAGTGACACAGACTCATATACTTATGTTGCACGCTGTCGACCACTCCCTACTAACATCCAACATACACTGTGTGACGCACCAACATCTGTGAGGGCTGCCTGTCAGTCGGGGCTCCCTCTCTTCAGACAGAGGCTCTTTGTGAGATTAAAGGCTAATGTGATCTCTGACACGCAACAGGAGCCCTTAGAGCATCCAACAGACCGCGGCATAGCAGTGATGAAAAGCATAAAAATGGCCTGGGCCCCACTTTGATTTGTCTGACTCCATATTCATCAAATATTCCAAAAGGCAGATGATTGTGATAAGATTTTTGTGGTAGGGTGACCAAACGGAAGTGGCAATGAAGTCTTGCGAGGAAACTAAAGGTGGCAGAGGGTGATGGTGAGGAGGATCCACACACAGGGCTTCTGAATAAGGAGCGAAAAATGACTAATCATGAAACAATGGAGATACCATGACATCAAAAAACCAAAAACAGGAAGGTTGATGAAGTGACACTCTATACACTCTTCATTCACTCAGTTATTGTCAGTGAGACAGGACTGCATTTCCACAGGAACAATACAGATTTCTAAAGCAACAGGGAAAGCTCCTCTCCCTGTTGAATAAAAAGGGTGACAAGTAAAATTGGATAATTCCCACCACAACTTGCATACACAGTGTGCGGAGCAATCTCCTTCAGGTGAAAGGCCAGAGAGGTGCTGATTGGTTGGTGGATGAGAGACAACAATAGTGTAGCATTATGGGTGTGAAAGAAACCGAGAAATGAATGATGTGATGCTCGGGGAGGCTTATGTATTATTTAAAGACAGATAATATGAGAGCATAAGAGGCCAAATGTCAAGAGCAATTTCCTACAGCCTCAATATCCCACCCTAAAATGTGCACTGTCATTCAAGTCTCTTGTGGCATCCCCATTCTACACGTAAAAACAGGTGTTTTTCACACATCACATTTGCTGTTGCAATAAACAAATAAAAAATGGACTTCAACTGACTAGAATAAACATTCAATAAGGTTAAAACCGTAAGCACCTCTCCCTCAAATACAGAGGTAATAGAGCAATTCTGTCATTTTTTTTTACTACTTTAGGTTTTCTTTCATCAATAAGTCTATTCTATCTCTCTTCCATAAAATAACAAACACCCACAACAAATCTTACACATGCTCTGAACAAGTAATGTGTGAAGTGACCAAAGCCATATTTTCTATTTTACTTGGATGCTAAAGGTCTTTCCTTTATCCTTCTTGTAAATCAAAATTTACCTGTACATCAAGCCATTACTAATACACTTAAAAAAACCAAAAAAAATTGCATGTAAATATTAAAAGCTTAATTCAAATGTAGGTATAAGTAAAAACGTTGCACACACACTTGTTGAAAAATATTGGAAGACAAAATACTCACAGTCCCCGGAGCCTGAGCCAGATCTTTTCAATCTGTTCCGGCTGAAGGTACTTCAGGGCTGTGCTCTCAAACTCCTCGATTTCTTTGGTGGGAGACTCCATATCAAAGGCTCAAAGAGTTGGATGTGCCAACAAGGGATCACAAAAAAAAAAAAAAAAAAAGTTAAATCCCTCTTTAGTGTGAGTAATGAGGAAGGCGCAACACCGAGCGGGGAGACGCTTGGTATGCTGGAACCCAGGACACGACCAAGGTTTCCTCTTTCTTTATTCACATTTGCAGCCACGGCTGCGACAAACCGGCCATCATCTTTCCTTTTCCGCTCTGTTTCTGCCTTGTTTGTGTGAGTGTGTGACTCAAACTCAGCAACACTCAGCACAAGCAGCTGTGACAGTCGGGAAGCTGCCCAACTGTACCACTATGCTTTCTTCTGCTCGTCCCTTCTCTCTCTCTCTCTCTCTCTCGCTCTCTCTCTCTCTCTCTCTCTCTCTATCGCTCACTTCTCTGCTGTGTGAGCACAGGGGTCTTGGAGCCACGCCATGCTCTCGTAGCAACGATGGGATGCAGACGGCAGGGCAGCTCAATCCGGGATTAGCGTTCACTGCCGAGCTCTCCACACAAGAGGGAGGGAGGAGAAACCCCACTTGTCAAAGAGAGGGAGGAGTCTGGCTCACAATGAGAAACTGTGTTCTGTTTCATCCACTGGAAAACCAGAGGGAGTTTAGGAGGAAAACCAATGGGAACAAAGGGACCCTTAGGAGAAGACGTGACAAAGGTGTGTTTCTGGCATTACTTTGAGAAAATACCTGGTGGAAGAAAACATTTTAAATTTGTTACACGGGACACTGCAGTAATGACAATTTCCCTCTCACATTTACACACTTATTTCATCAGGCAAAATTATTTAAATGTCACCACGCATCAAAGGTTGAACACGTTCCCTACAAATATGAAAACTTTACATCTGTAACGTATTCATCAGAAAATGTAGATTAACTGAAATGATTCTAATCCATTAAACATACGCAGGATGGGCCTACATTCAACCACCCTGAATATGAGCACTGAACGAAATAAAATGTTAGTGTCTTTTGCTTTCAAGGACAAATTATCATACCAAATAAAACTGTAGTTGTCGTCTGTATTTTGTAGGCAAAAATGTCCTTTCTGCCTCACTTGGTCAGATTATATGTCACCAGGCTAGTTTCATATGAGCCATATAAGATATTCATGTAAGTTATCACAGCGAACCGATTCCAGCATATTCCATGTTATATTCCCTTTATCATGAAAACTGCATCAGTAATAGCACACTGAATACAGTATGTGTTGAGTAAAACTTTTTCTGATCTGAGCATTCTCTTCTACAATGTCCAGATTTCTCATGTATTATTATTATTAACTTCTACTGACCTCTGTGAAAGGCTGTTTAAACAAAGTTTGACTGACTTCATCACTATAATGACCCAATGACATTTTTCCATATTTAAAAGAGATGCCAGCCCCTGATAGTACAAGTAATTTCAATATTTGCCAATCAAATGTCTTCGCATTCTCTTCAAGTCCAAAACTTGCGAGGATGACTCAGCCAAACAACCATTTCTCCAAGCCCCCATCGTACTCTTAGGTCTTTCAATTACTTGATGCAGGATGTAGGGATAATGCAGGGGCGCCACCTCAAAGAGGCCCCTGCTTTCATCTACTGAGATGGATCCTGTGTGAGGAGGGAGGAGAGAGGTCTACTTGAGTACTATGAAGCCTGATGATGTTCTCTTCAAAGGCACACATGTCTATGCCTCTTTCTTCCTCTGTCTTTGACTTGTGTTTCTTTCTTTCTGGCTGTTAGTCTCCAATACACTTTTTTGTGGAGGCATGAAGTTCCCCAAGGAGACCTGAAGTCACAGACAGGGTTGGCAGGTCAACTTGAGGCAAAGCCACAACAGTAATTTCACATTTCAGCACTTGCTGTCCACAGGTTTACGCTCCAGGGACCCGCTGGATTGCGTCGCCTGGTTGTCTAAGTATGACACTGAACATGGATTAGCCCTTTTGAGAAAGGTTCTGTCAAAAGCACCGCAAGGACAAGGAAAGTCACTGTAGGCTGCACTGCACTCTGCATCACGTATTTACCCAGAGAACTGAAAAGATACATAGAATGTTGACTGAAGAAGTATTTAGAAGTTAAGAAGTTGACTTTTGAAAGGAACGCTGAAGGATTCAAAGAGAGAGCAAAGCATGATCTCATCAATAAAAATTGTTTTTATCTGATTATCTCAGCACCATCACAACTGAATATATTGGGTTTGAGTTTAAGCAACCCAAACTATAACTACAGTATTGCTATGGTTAGGAAAATACCGTGTTTATCTTGTAACTGTCCAAATTCGACAAACCAACCAAAAAAAAAGAGGTGTGTGGAATAAGTGGCCATGACGATATAGCTCCCTGTAATGAAAAACTCTCTCAAAATGTGTACAGTGGTTTATTTCAGCTATAAACACGTTTGCACTTAAATGTCATTAGATGACACAAACTGTATGAACCTGTTTCCATATTACACTTGTGCAGAAAAGCATCACATATTAAATGAAAGCCTGTGATGTAATGCTAACATAACTCTCCTCACTGTAACTTTTTCAACTCACAACATATGCTGCTCTCTGCACTGGGATTGAATGTGGCCACAGGAGCATAGTATATTATGAGGTGTGGAATATTTCAATATGAATACTTGCCTGAATTGTGTACATAACATTCTCTGATGCATAAAATAACAGGATCAAGAATGCACTCGTGTTAAGAGATATGTGGCCCCTTTGCACCCATGGAATCTCAGAGTATACTTTAATTATGTTTCAAAACTGATGAATGAAGCACCATCTGGAGAAAAGCAGCAGCAGTGTGGCTGTACTCCACTGGATGGCCAGAGGAAAAGATTAAAGAACAAAGAAGGATTTTACACGTGTAGCAAACATTTTACTCAATTTCAGGATCAACCAACAAAAGAGACAAGACCACTGTGTTCTTTACATAATAATCATAAATTATATCACTTATAAATTACTGTCACAAAAACTGCTCACAAAAAGACAATAAATCAATTTGTGTGACTATGACGGAAGGACTTGTTGGAAATTACGGTCTGCTAAGGAATTCTTGTCACTGTTATCGAGCTCCCTCAAAGCTCACACACTGAAATCAAGACATTAACGGCCCCGGCCGTTTGGAGGTACATGAAAAATTCAAATCTCATTTAAATCTCCAGCAAAGTCGATAACGATATCTATGCCTCAAAATAGCGTTCGCCTTTGCGGTAATGATCACATTTTGGTGAAGATCGTTTATCATAAAATATGATATGCCATCTATACTTCATTTGTCCTTTTGTGTCGGATATATGGAAGGATGGGTGTGAGAAATTGAGGGCATTCAACCATAAAGCTATTTTTATTAAGGCAGCACGATTGAGGTGGAAAAATGACGCAGAGAAGAAACACCCTATCTCTTCATCCCTTTAGGGAGATTCCTATAGTTCAAAGGTGTTGAACCAACAGGGGTGGTCTGAGGACCTAAATAATAGAAGCAATCAGGCTTCGGCATTTGAGTAGCATGGAGGCAGTTAACATGAGAGAAGGACTCTTCTAATACACCTGTAGATGCAAAGGTGTCAACATGGGTTGAACTGAGGTCTGATATCTGAAATATAATGTTTTCTTTTCCAGATGTGATGACACTTGCCCTTCTAATCTACCTTCTGTCTACCTTAAATTCAGTGACATGATGTGCAAGACAAGGGATTATCTATGCCAAAAGGGAGCACCTGGGTCACTTACTCAATTCTGTTTTCCGCTAATCTGAAAATTTTGTCTATTCGCTCACAATCCTTTATGGCTTGTAACAACAACGGTTCTGAACAAGAGAAATTGTTGTGGGCATCATGGTACGCCATTGAAATTAATCAAATGTTAATCCAGAAAATAATTTTCTGAATTGTTTGCTGTGGTAACAGTAGTGTAGTGACAGTCCATCAGGACTGCTGGCTGAGTGAAAGAAGGCAAACAGGGCTCTGACTGGAAAATCTTCCCATGCATTGCTTAAATATGCAACCTGCTGTTTCCAAGTAGTCGTTGCTCTGATCCCCCATACTCCTGGCCTGCTATTTCCTCTCTACACTCCTGATTTCCACTCTCCATTTGTTTTTTTAATGTTTGCTACTGTATGTATTTAATTATTCAGTCTGTTAAAACAAAACATAATTACTCTCACTTTGTCACAGTCTTACAAGCTAAGTTGTGACAAACTGGGAGCTCATACAGGATTAATTTATAGCAATATAGGTAATCTGATATACCTTTTCATGTGAACTAATGTGGCTCTTGATTTAATTGATTTGGTTTAGAATAATCTAATTTGATATATTAGTCCTGGTGCCTGTCTGGGCTGATTGGTTGTTATATTTGGTTAAGTGTTACATTTGGGAAAACACCCTAATTTTCAGTTTTGTCTGCTTTGAGCAGCAGTTACTTTTGTTGCTAAAGGTAAGGGGATTGCTTGCAAAAGGTGAGGCAATAACATGAAACTGAGAGGGGGAATAAATGAGGCAAGAGACTGAACAATTAAAATCAAATTTCCAGCCGCAACAATTGGGTTCAGTAAAGAGGGTGTACTTGTGGGGAATGTTTCACTGGTAGAAGAGAAGGAGGCTTAAGTTTAAATTGTGAAATGTTCCATCCCAAAGTGGTCACACTCTAAATTTAGTTTGCATGTCTTCAAAGGCCATTCACAAGCCAGTGTTTGTGGATACTGGTGCTCATGCTTATACATTCTTTCCATCCCATTCTAAATTGTATCTCTAGTGAATTAAGGCCACCAGTAAGTAGTCGATGATAGATGATGATTTTCTGCACAAGAGTTCACTTTAGGGTCAAGGCTAAGAATACAGCACACTCACTGTAAAAACACACAAGTCAAAATGATAAATACATCACACCAAATGTATATACTGGGAAAAAAAAAAACCTCTGCTGCCCCCTATGTGCCACTAAACCTGTAACTGCTCTCATCCTATTACTATATTAACCTGACAATAAGATACAAAAAAAACTCATAAAGAGGGGACCCTTTACATCATGGAATGAGCGGTTTGCAATAAAAATCGTTTATTCAATGCTGCTGTGTGGGCAACGTGAATACACTGTTGTGGAGCAAGGTCAGTTATGAGGTAAAGTGCGTGCAGACCGAGAGAAAAATCCCCTTAATGAATATTCACCCAATTTTTCTATGCAATTAAAGCAACTGAACTGATTCTATCAGAACAGATAATTAAAAAATAATAGTATATCAATAAAAAGAGAAGTTTTAGGTAATATAAAGTAACAGGGGTTCAACTTTGGTCAACTCTAAAATTTGAAAAACAATTCTCATGACAGATTCAGAACAGTTATAATTCATATCTTGTTTCAGAACTTTTTTATACACAGTTTATAACATGAGAACATCAGTTGAGAAATATGGGGAGTCATGTGACAGACAACAATGACAAAGCTCCTTAACACCATATATGTGAGCTCATGTCTCAATCATTAAAAAAAAAAAATGCTCTGCCATTTGCTACCAGACACACAGGGCTCTGGAGGCTCATTAGTTAGCTACTAAGGCTAGTGGAGGCGGGCTGATGCTGCACAGCAGATGTAAGTGGGGGACCATGATACTGTAACTGCAGCCAAAGAAAGGGGTCAACCTGTTAAACTACACGCTGCCGTGGAAGAGACAGCCCCCTTAATAAAATTCAGAGTTCAAAGCAGTGTACTGTATCTAATTAATTAGCAGATAAACCATGGTGCTGTCCACAGAAGAGTGTGTAAGTTAAAATGCAGCCACATGTGTGGATTATCACTTGAGTTTACATGTGTCTGACAGCTGCGGTTACTGCATGTCTATTTGTATGATAGGTCTAATGGCACTGTGAGAAAACAAAAGACGTGCTGGACGTGGTGAATAAAAACTTCAAATATAAGAGCTCACGATGTATTAGTCACTACAAAATTAGCAGCACAAACACATATTTGACATATTTGTGACAAGTCATCGACTTTAGCTGTCTTTAGCTGTTTGATTAGCTATTTTCTTTCACTGAAAATCTGTAAAATGATAATTAATGCATATTTCTATCTACTGCTGCAATTATTTTAGGAGCTGGGTAGAATCAAAAATAAAAAGAATAGTAGTGCTAAGATTCTAGTCACACGCCATTAAACTACTGTTGTGAATACTTCTTCATTAGCGTTTATCAATAATCACATGCATCATTATGATTTATCCACTAAATTTGTTTCCATTGCAATTTATCACATTTTGCTTTCATTGATACATCGTGGATATGTAAAATATTAGTTTTTGCCATATTCAAACCTGTCACTGAGTTTCTTGCATTTTTAAAGACTACTTTATATGCCAATTAAAATGCACATAAAAGCATTAGAACATCAGACACATACATCCTGTAATATTTTTGCTATCAAAATATCAAATCAGTTATAAAGTGTATGTTCAATATATCAATGTCTTATTATGTTTTAAATTTACTACCTTTTTACTGTTAATTAACTATTTACACTTTTACTTATTTATTTTTATATTTTTCCACTAAGAGGTTTCCAATGATACTATTAAAAGTTACATTCCACTGATTTGTAAGGTCAAATCACATGAGAACATTAACTAATATGGACAACAGTGGCAATCATTTTCTTCTAAAAAAAGGTCATTTTAGCTAATGAGTAATAAATAATCCTTCCCCGCTCATCCGTACTGTCCTCTTGGGACCAGAATGGAAATATCTCTTTTGCTTTTTGTGATTTTCCCATTAAAAGTTTTAGCTGTCACATTAGAACTCCAACTTTAAATGGAAACTAAATCAATCAAACATTAAACCTGGCCAAGGCAGATGAGAAGGGAGCACTGATGAGAACGGTGGAGATGCTGCAATACAATTGTATGCTGATATGTAAATGAGAATGGTTAAAATGTTTACCTGGCGCATCAGCAGGCATAACAGAGATCATTTAAAGCATAGTTACGTGGATTGGAAAATGTGAGAGTGACTTCATTCGAAAATTGTAAATTAGTTTTATCACATATAAATTGCAACTGGTTCAGTGTGCTGATGGGTATACAAATTATATTAAGACAGATGTACTTGTAGCTCTAAAAATTTAGAATACTGCCTAGCGACAGAGAGAGGTGACACTGCTTTAGCAACATATACATAGCATTCAAGTGGTAATCATGTGTTTGCTACCACTGTGATTGTGGAGTAAACAATGATGAAACAGGCTGCTTCACAACCCCATTCAAAAATGTTACCAGATTCACCTTGAAATCACATACTGTATAGCCCATTCAATAGGTAGCAAGTGCTTTAAAATGCATAAGGCATCACTAATGAGCAGATATGACAGCATGACACCAGCCGCGCAGATGAGTCAGAGTGTGTTTGTACACTAATGGCTGCATATGCTGTTCTCTTTGTGACTAAGCAATGACAGCTCACTGTGTCCTGTTATGGCAAAAGCTATAATCCTAAAACCATTCCAGGAGCTGTTACAGTATGTATCTGGAGCGTGGCAAACTAGAAAACTGCAACCAGCTTGTGGATATTCAAATAGCCTTTAGGATTCTTGAAGGGAAACGTACAATTAAAACGCTGGATCACAATCAAAGTCTTCTAGGATCTGTTATATTAACCAGAGACCTCGGCAGACCTCACTAACTTCATTCAGTTTATGGCTGTCAATATCTGCTGTCGTCTCCATGACTCCTGAACTGCCTGCCACCGATCACATGATCCCTCTCCATTCTCCAATACAATCTAATTATCATTGCCTTGTGGATAACAGGCTGCTATGGCCTTAAGAGGCCATGTGATTACATCATTTTATGGATTACCACTAGTTCTGTGGTCATTTAATCACCTTGTTCCATAATCCTACCATTTGTCATGCAGTTGTAGACCCCCACTACTCCCTGAGGATTTGCCCTCTATTAACCATTGTTGGTGGCTGGGAGACTTGACCTCAGGGGGACTCCCCTCACAAAGACAACGGCTGCCTGTTGAGGTGTGTGAATCATATAAAATGGATACACCAAAGCAAAACAGGTTAACTGGGCTGCTGTGTAGGGCTATGGTGCGAACACATTAGAATCCAAAACCCAACACATAACATTAGACAAGTTAGATTTATAGCATCAAAATACTTTAGAGGTTTCACCCACTCATCATTTATTAGAGAAAGTGACAGAGTGTTTACTAATATGCCTAGTCTGATGTTGAAGAGATGGAAGGGACACTGAGGATGTTTAGAAACTGTTGTACTGTTGAACATATATGGCCTGACTGTATTTTAAGAGATGTATCAGTTAAAGACTAAATACATGAGGTTCAACTATAAATAAATAAATACTTAAGCAAAAACATTTTTTAGACAGGACATTTTTAAACATACTTTATTTTCACTGTTACTACAGTTAAAACTGATCTGTCAATTTCCACTACACAAATTGTTGAGCTTCAGAATAAGATTAAGAAGCATTTGTCCTGATTGTCTTTGTTCACCCACCCTGATTATAGCTCTTATTATATGAGGCTGAAATACATGACTGTCTTTAGGGATAAATGAGTAATTTCCTTTATGGTGAGGGTGTTTTAAGCTGCCCAGTGCTGACTTTCAAATCTAGACTGTAGATTTCAAATGAAGAAACAGGCAAAATCCAGTCAAGTCAAATATTACTTTCTCCCTGTCACCTCCCTACTCTAGATAAAAGGACCTGTTTTCTGTGGGAAGATTACAACAAAAGAAAAACAGCACAGTAATTTGAAGAACACTGGTAAAGAAGCGTGTGTTACAGCTGTGAAATGTTGGAAAGGAAAAGAATTTAAACAGTTTCCAGGATCTCATACCAAACTACCAATCAATAAACTGTAAGGTTTGCCACACAAAAACTTCCCTCCAAAATCAACCTGTCCACCGCCCTCATCTATTTTGCATACAATCAAAAGTGCACTATCATACGACAGGAGCATCTTTAGTATCCTATGACAAATGCTATATTCTCACCACCTGAGGTAATTGTAACATTCTCTGGAGCCATCAAGGTTAATTCGAATCAGGCATTAAAAGATGTTCAAATTCTAAAAGTGACAACAAATTATGTTAATGGTGGTTTGAAGTCCTTGTTATCAAGGTGGAATCCATCATGCCTACGTCCCTTGAGGTCAACAGCCATACATAGCAATTAGCAGTGTGTGTGTGTGTGTGTGTGTGTGTGTGTGTCGGATTTGTTAAATGTCAGACAGGAGCTCATCATCTACACGGGAAGCAAGCAGAAAACCCATTTTAAATCTTGCCAACTCCATAAATTTCACATTAATCAGAGTCCATAAATAGAAATTGAATACAAAGTGCAGAAGAATGTGCGATGGGATATAATGCTTCGATCCTCCGTACATACCGAAAGGAATATCGACTGCATGTGAATTACAAATAATTAACTGTACTTATTTGGGGCTTTTTTGAATTCCTTTTATCATTATTGAAGCCATTTGCCACTAGCAAACCTGATGGCTGTTCTTTCTGTGGCATCTGGTTCATCTGCTGCTGGAGGATCTTCAGCCAGAATCTCTTCAGGACTTCGCGGGTCATTCAGGGGAGGCTTCTGCTCTTTTCCTCTGATCCCCATCCCCGCCGTGATGGCATTCCACAAAGCACTCTGAGACTTCGAGCCTGCGTACCAAAAAATACCCAGCACAAATTGTTTCTTGTGAAACAGTTATTTTGCATAGTTCTATGAATCAAAGTTTGATTCTTTTTTTTTCTTTTTTTCTTACCAAGTGGTACGGGAAACATATTATTAAACAAACAGAATAGTTACAGCACATGACATTCAGGACCTCAGTATAAAAGGGTTGTAACACTGCCCCTGTGTGGCCATATGTGGTCATTGCTAGTTTATCCAAAATAACACTGCGCAAAGCAGTCGAGTACTTTTTGAGTATTTCAGCATTTATCAACTCATTAGATTCCCAAATTTTCATTAATTTTTGACCTTATTTGTTACAGTTTTCAGGTTGTCATATAAGCATATCATATATTTATATCTTAATGCTTTCAAGACAAGAGCACACCACCTGCATTTGACTTAAAAGATAATAATCGATCATTTAACCATACTTTCTTTGCTCCCGTTTTAGTCTTGAGTAAAGTCACATTACCAATCTTGTTAGTATCAGCAAAATAATTTCTGCAAAATCTTTCTTTGCTTAATTAAGGGAAAGAAGTTACCGTTTCCCTCCAATTTAATGAGATGACCTAAGCTGACAGCAACTCATTACCTTAGGACAAAATTTCCCTTTAATACTTTGATCTTAATGGTAAAATTGACTTATATAGATGAGTCTATGGTCAACTGACTGATAATTAATTGTAGTTAACATTACACTTACGTGCAAAATTAGCATGTGGCTTGGTAGAGCTGTCCCCATCTTCATTTGCCACTGGTGGAAGAAAAATAGATGGCAGAGAATCAAGCAATGGCATTTATGCACTGCGAAAATAAATACTTAGAAACAGCTTATAGTATTTAATACTGACACCCTCATTTTCTTCTATAGATTTTTAATATAGTATACATACTATACAGATTTTTTTTTTTACATGTCTGTTTCAGTGTCTAGATCTTTTGGGGGGGGGGTTATAAGAAGAAGGACATATATTGTTTCCTTAAATCCAAAAATTGTCCTAAATTTGTCTTTAAATTATTAAATTGTATAAATTTAAAATAGTTTGTCAAGTTCACATATGCAATATGAAAATACAGTGGCAAAGTGTGTAAAAGAACATCTCAGAAAGCACAGCTGGGGAATATTGAACATGACCTGGCCACATCAGGGACTCTGCAGGGTTCCACTGCTGTCACAAATAAGAGAAGACAAATGCACACCAGAACATAAATACAACGGTCAAGAGTCCAGGTCTCTGTAGAAACGCACTAGTGGCATGGTCAGACAATGCAAAAATATCACATATCAGAAATGGCATTCAGATTTTTCAATAATGTAAACCTAGCAACATTTCAAACAAAAAAAAAGTGTAGAAATACTATTTTACATATAGCATTTAATTTTGAATTGAGTAAACAAAATAAAAGGTATTAGCAACACAATATACTTAAAATTCACATTGTATACAATGATATATTTCAGAATAATTTAGATTATGTCATGGGATTTTACAGTAATGTCTTCTTTGCATTTCCCCTCCATGACCAGTTTTTATCTTACTCTTTGTAGCTTATGCTTTTGCATTATGTATTATTATCTGCATGTGCCAAGTAACTAGTAAAATTAAGTTATCAAATAAGTCAAGCATTGTGTCTATTGTGGTGATGTAGTGGTGTTGTTTGTAGTGTTCTGTCAGGCCACTAAAGTCAAGCCTGACTCACAAACTCATCTAACTCAGCTGACCTGGAATCTATCAAACATCAGCATTCATTGGCAAATCTCACTGACCTGCTTCCTCTGCAATCCACCTCCAATCCAGCTCCTTCTTTTTATGCTGTGTCTGGCTTAGTCAATGTCATCGGCTTATTTTACTGCACAAATTGAGGCCTAAAACAGGCATATGCCAGTTGGTTTTCTGTAAAATTAAACTTGATGGATAGTGTGCACCTGTATGTAAACACAAATGAATATTTTGGGGAAGTAGATAATGCAGAAGGTGAAATGGTATATAATGATTTTATGAGTTTAATTTTACTGACCAACACAGTAAAAGGGATTCACAAACAAAAACGGAGTCCTTGCAGTTAACATGAGCATTGTAAGCTACACAGGGCAGTCACCTCACCAACTCATTTTGATCATTGCCACATATTGACTGTGTAAAGTCTGGAAATAAAGCCATTGACAGTTTGCACACAATCATTGCATTCCATATGCTCATTATGAGCACTAATCTTAATGCAGGCTGAGTTTAACATAAATGAAATAAACAGTTTTCTCTCATCCAACTTGCATTTCTAAATGATATCTCAAGAGCTTGGGACACCACTGACTTTGGTGATTATTTGGCAAGGCACGAATGATTCAGAATTAGTGTACATAAATATTGCAGTGATCCTGTGGTGCGTAATGCTGCATGGTGGATCCACACCCTTATGAATATGTGAATTATCAACATGTTCTAACCTTCACCTCACACATAAACAGTGTATTTCTGTGGAAGAGAAAATCCTTTCTTTTAATTCTATCCATCTGAGTGGCCGTTTGCACTGATAGCCAAAGCATGGGGAGCTGAACAGCTGAGTGGCTATAAGAAAATGTTTAAAAGTTTCCTTATGTGAAGTTCAGAAGAGCAGTGCTATTTAGATTTGGTATATTTGACTAGTCTATATTTATAGGTTATTGTTCATTTGCACATTTGAATATTGTCAATTATCCACCTTATTTTATTAATAATAATAATAAGAATACATTTTATTTATAGGTGCCTTCCAAAGCTCTCAAGGTCACCTTACACTACCAAAGACCAGACTCTGTTAAAATATTAATAAACATGACAAAAATATAAACAATCGAGATATAATACCATAAAACCAGAATCTAAAAATAAAGGATGGGTAAGCCAGTCTGAACGGATGGGTTTTGAGACATGATTTGAAGGTGGGCAGAGACGTTAATGTGCGGATACCCTGTGGGAGTGCGTTCCAAAGTCAGGGGTGCAGAGCGGCTAAAGGATCTAAGTCCCATGGTGGACAGTTTGGCAGGTGGAGTGGAGAGGAGGGAGGCAGAGGTGGACCTGAGTGTATGGGAGGGTATATTTCTAGGAGCTCAGTGAGGTATGGAGGAGCAAGGTTATGGAAGACTCTAAAAGTTAGGAGCAGGATATCAAAATCAATACGGAAGCGTATGGGAGCCAATGGAGTTGTTTGAGGATGGTGAGCTGTTTTGCTTGGAAGGGGGTTCTGGAAATGGTGCGTGCAGCTGAGTTCTGGACCAGTTGAAGTTTATAGAGGGATTTTTGAGGTAAACCATATAGAAGATCATTACAGTAATCAATACGGGATGTGACAGGAGCATTAACCAGTATGGCAGTGCTGGACGAAGGCGGTTGATGTTACGGAGGTGGAAGTAAGGAGACTGGGTGATAATGTTTATGTGTACAGTGAAGGAGAGGGTGGTGTTGAAGATGATACCCAGACTCTTGACCTGAGGGGAGGGATGGACAGGACAGTTATCAATGAGTTTTTACTCACAAAATACTTTGTGAGTATGGACATTTTGTTTTACCCTTCAGTTCTTATTTTTCTTACACATATATACAGTACACACACACACACACACACACACACACACACACACACACACACACACACACACACACAGCCCTACAGTAGGGCTACATTTAAAACTGTGACATATGCACATAACACATCCTAAAGCTGATGTACATTACCACACCTTTTCAAGCATAGGTTTTGACCTTTAAAAACAAATCTGACAGGGTAATTTGCGCGCCAGTCCATTAACTGTGTACCGTGTACACAAACACTTTGGTGTCAAGGGAAATAAGCTACACAGATGGTGAAGCGGTGAACCGAAGCAAGAGTGTGCAATGGTGCATCTCACACATTTTATTCTTTTAATATCAAATGTTAATTAGGCCTATAGATCCAGTGTTTTGTACTCTGTGTGTCATAATTATTCCATAAGTACATTTAGTTTAGACATTTAGTTTACATTTAGTTCTAGTCCAAAGACTTCTTAAATCAAAGTCAGTATCAGCACTGTCTCACCATCTTCGTTATTCTCACCTTCAAGCAAAGATGAGTGTCCGACTATATGGAAACTAACGGATTTAAATTATCAAACGAAATTACAGAACAGAGGTAATACTGTGCACCACTTTTTCTAACCTTTACATCACCCATTAACTATGTCATTTCTGTCAGGAAAAACTCCTCTTCTTCATCTTCCTTTTGGTTACTGCCGTGATTCACTATAGAAGTTTAAACCATCAGCAGCTGCATTTTTATGGTGATTTGCATTGAACGTTTCTGTTTTTTGTGGGGTGTGTTGGGGTAATATGATAAATCCACACAAGCACATTTTGATTCGGGATTTACATGCACACAGTTTTAAAACAAGAATATTTTACTGTGCATGGCATTTTCGGCTTTTAAGCAAACGGACACTTTCAGCATGGATCCTATACCCTGTTTTAAAAATGAGACACCTTGTCTCTGACAATACACAAGGGCTTGCCTTCCCAGGACATCTAATAAAACTGCCAAAAAGCAAAACATACATTTTGGATTTTGATTCAGTGATTCAGTTTTTATTTGTTTGGAGGAGGCTTACTGAAAAAGATGGAGCTTATTTAAACGATCAGAACCAACAGGCCTTTGTTGACCCTTAAAGTGATGGTAACCATGAGGATCTTAGGAGAGAAGAAACCATTCCATAGCATCCTGGTGATCTCTGAGATTAAAAAAAGCTATTTGAAATGCAATTCTCAAAAACCCATTTCATAATTGATCAAAGTTCCTCAAAGATTAAAGATTAATTTGTTTGATTCTACTCCTTAAAGGAATTCTTTATTCATTGAAACTTTGCAACAAAAGGATTACATTTTCTTTTCCATTTAAATACTTTACACTCTGCCACTCCGCCTCAATTTCCATTCTCTGCATTTCTAGTTCTGTCTTTGTGACCTGGAGTCTATTGGCTTCCATTTGGAGATTATTTTTTCAACTCATTTTTAGTAATGAGCCTTTACAGGCTGCACAAATTCAAATGACCCTCAGTTAAGCTTGAAGTTTTAGTCCCTTTTTATTCCAGTCCTACTTTTGTTACTTTAGTCTTACAATTAATATGAATATGCATGTGAATATAACATAAATTAATACTGTGGTAAACTGTGCACTGGAGGAAGGCTGACACTCCACATGATAATATGTTAGTACATAGACATGCAAATGTTACTTAAGGATACTGAAGATGTTTTTGTTTGTCGCTGTCCATTTGTAAGGCTAATTTAATATCACCCACTGTCAGAGTCTCTCAATCAGCTTTATGTGATGACAATAATAGATATTTGATTTAGGGTTATAATTAGATCCTCCATGTACAGTAAAGCATCATTCAGACTTGAGCAATTAGATTACAAAGCTAATCTCTGAGGAGATAACCCATGCCCACCGTTTGCAAAAAGATTTACGTTAACTTTAAATGCAAACCTACCATTTTCACGGCCTGTTGGATATATTGAAGTTGGGGCAATGTTTTTAATATGCTGCTCAACAGGGTTTACATCTATCTATTGTAGCTTAGTAACAAAAAATGCACTACAGTAACATTGTATTGAAGACTTTTAATTTGGAACTGGAACTACTGGCTTCCGGTTGTTTGCTTCCATGCACCAGTGAAATCGAGGTAGCGACCTTAATCCCAAGGCAGTCAGCTAAAGCTCAATATCAACAAAATTAAAGAACTTATAGGGCATTACAATGCTTGAATTATTAATGTTGCTGCAAAGAAGTTCTTAATTCTGAAACATGGATTCTTCACTCACATGTTCAACCTGGCGTAGCAGAAGATCTAAACAATCAGTCCATGAATTCTTGAGTTATGACCAAATATGTGACCAATCAGGCAGAGTGACGGTGACTGTTGAACACTGGCACCAAAATCTTGTTCATTATTGAGTCCAAGTCTTCTTTAAAATCTTTAGAAATTCCCTTATGGTGTTTTTGAGCTTTTAAGTTACCAAGAATGGGATAAGTTTTTATAGTGAATGATCTAATTTATGATACATCCTTGTGAAACAGTGATGTACATTACATCTGTGACTAGCTGAAGCTGTAAAGACATTTGCCACTATTAGAGCAAAAGCTCTGCCAGTAATTATGGCTTCGAAAATGTCATATATAATTAACCTTATGGCTGCCCATATAACAAAGCAAACTCTCGTATGCTATGTACTCCTACAGATAAAGTGAAAAGTTAAGACCTGTGTTTTCCACACCAACATTTCTGACATCTTCAAAAGCTAAGAAGACTAACATACAAAAAAAAAAAAAAAAAGACTTGAAATCCAAGCAGAAACTGCCAGTTCCAATTGAGGCTCAGAGTTTAATACAGGTATGTACACAAGGTGTCCAGCCAAGCAATGAGGTACCAGCGCGCTCGAGTCACGCTTCACAAGAGGTGAATGGCACAACACTGTGCCGCCTGAAACCAAGGCCCAGTGAGCAATTGATTGTGATGCTTGTTGGTTACCATGACAACTGTCATGCTTTTGGACAGTAAAGCTGTGATATGGGCCACATGTGATCAAGGACGGTTGCAAGAGGTAACAGACTTTATCCAGGCAAATGCAAAAAAGTCTCTTTTTTTGTGGGATTGTTTTTGATTCTTTTAAAGATATCTGAAATTGATTACCTGTCTTGGGTCTTCCTGCCCTTAACACTGAAACTTTTATCTCCCTATCAGTATACTTGAATCACCCAGGTCTCTGAGAGGTCTGCAGTGTTTGCCAATAGATCCAGTATTTCTCCCACTATGCAATAATAACAGCACTGAGTTAGTTGCACACATTTCAGCTGAGGTGAATCTTTCAATAACACAAAATAGACTAAATTTGCTTGACAGAACAATGCAGAAAAGTTGAATAAGGCTGTATTAAGTTTAATGTGGAGACTTAAAAGAAACACTGTGACATGGGTCAACTTAAAGAACACCGTGTTAATTACACAACATTGTAGTTTCTATATTTTATGATAATTAATATATAATCAATACACAGTTAATTGTTGTAATTGTTGTAAAACTCTGTTTTATAAATCATTCATGAAGCAGTTTTTACTAAAAAGTAGTGTGAGATAATTTATTGCTCACTTGGGAGCACACATTATTAACATACAAAATTGCTGAGGTGATTAAGTTAGCAAACATTTGCTTATTTCCACATCCAAATAATATGTTGCTGAAGCATTCTGTCTTCATTAAGAGACTGTTTTCACTGAGCATGTCAGCGCCTGAATATGAATATCAGCAAATATAACAAGCCTTTGATGGTTCAGTGTTGTACGTCTTTTGGACAAGCTTTCAGTTTGCAATGATCAAAATCAAAAGGAGGATTGGTTATTCTTATGGGATTTTTTTTATTTTCACACTTACAGTGATAATACTTCATAATACTATCAAAGAACCTTCACTAATTTGTTTGATGAAAGGGTCAGGATGGATTAAAAAACAAACAAACTTTGAAACAAAACTAAGGAGTGGAATTTGTTGTTGAACCCCAAACTCTTTTGGTGAATATTATTTGGAAACTTGCCTAAGCCTATATTTATGCAAAAAAGAAATGAATGGGAATAAAATCAGTAATTGAACTGAATCCTGATGTTAAAATCTAATTTGGATTTGGAGAATCGTGACATCCTTCGTGTGTATTACTGTTTAAGTCCCATGATACCGCTTTTCTACCAAGCCGATTCCAGTGCTAGTTCGAATTTATGCATTTCGACCATGAAAACTGTTTCCAGTAATAGCCACACACTTTTCTGGGCTTGAACAAAGCACCGCTTACTTCAGGGGCTGGAAGTGGGGTTATCCTGACGAAGGACCAAGCAAAACCTTATGACTGTCACAACCAGAGCCTGTGTAGTGTGTCATCTACTGAGGAATTAAGAAGAGATTTGCACAATGAACACTGACTAGTAACAGCTTTGGTCCAGAGGATTCAGCCTATCACCTTGAACTGTTTTTTTTTAGGGCACACCAGAAGAGAGAAACGAAAATAAAACATCAAGTGTGTTTGCATGCCTTGCCACTAAAGCTTATTCTGATAGAGCATGAACAAGCTACAAATTCTGAAACATGATTGTTTCACGTACATCTTCAACCAGTAGCATCTTAGCATCAGGACATTTTTTTAAGGTAAGCAACGAAGATTGGTGTCGCCAGCATCCATCCAAATGAAATATGATTACAATCAATATTTTTGTTTCTTTAAGCTATGAACAAAATCAAAACTGTGAGGTATAACAGTGACCTTTGACCACCAACATCTAATCAGTTCATCCTTGAGTCCCAAGTGGGCAATGAGAGTATCACATTTACAAGAGTGGGGACGCATGAGTGGGCAGCCCAAAAGCTTAATTCCAGCCACAACTATGGTCTCTTGATCTTTCATAAAGAGAGCATTATGCTATTTTTTTATAATTTACTGTGATTAACAAGACCAACGAAGACAAACACAGCACATCTATTTATCATAATTTTTGTGAGATTTACTCTACTAGCATATCCAACAAGACTGTGAAACAACATGTGATTAACTGCCACGAAATTTGGAGGCAGTTTCTCGACACTCTCCAGCGCACTGCATCTGCATCACTCCGTTTTTAACACCGCTCTCACTTCTCAGAGTTTTCACAAGCGCCACAAGTAAAAACAAGACAAGTAACATATAAAATCAACACTCTGGTT
This sequence comes from Mola mola, assembly GCA_001698575.1. Lineage (NCBI taxonomy): Eukaryota > Metazoa > Chordata > Actinopteri > Tetraodontiformes > Molidae > Mola > Mola mola. Next base: position 633,514 of record KV751351.1, on the reverse strand, counting down.
GTCAAGACAATAGAATTAATTCACTGTGACGTCAGCAGCATGCAGCTTCAGTCTGAAGTCCCCTTGTTTCCATGGTGTAGTTGCATTACAGAGGCAAAGCATCAACTTCAGTAGAATGGACTAATGTGGCAGGTTGTGAACAGAAGCTGAAATGTGATGTGTTTAACGATGTTACTCTCAGTGCCTCATTGCTCAGCCTCACGCTCTCTCACCCACATGCACTCTGCTCCAATCATGCACACATTCTCGTGCATCGAGCTCACATGCAAGCACGCTTCACCCTTCCTCTGGCTCTGCCTACCCTGCAATTTCTTACCGATAGTGATGTTGAAGCCATCAATGCTGAAGGTGGCACTCCGACCTTTCCTAAAACGATACTTCTTGGAGTTAGCTTCCATCGTTTTGCTGCCGTCCAGTGACCCTTGTGCCTTTTAATCTGTTTTAATGCCACTTGCCTCGCGCAGTGTCTTGTTCCAGTTTCGCTTGGGTAACCCTCCTCCTAGAGAGGGGGAAAAAATGTAGTCTTCCGACTCCACTTAGTGCTGAGCGCTGGTGAACTATCAAATACTCGCCACTTCTTGTTACAGACAGCGAGCTGGAGAATTTATTTCAAGTCCTTTTCCACGCCCTTGCCTTAGTT
>KV751351.1:611879-627226 GCA_001698575.1 Mola mola | reverse complement strand
AAGTTCCTTCTATACAGATGCTTTGCAAAGACATACAAAAAGCACAACTCCAATTTTGAACTGTTTTAACCCACTGTTCTGTTTTCACAGCAGCAGGTGAGCTATGTGTGGGGGAGGCTTGTTTATCACATAGCATATATCAAGAAAGAGAGAGACAGAGAGAAAGAGAGGTGCACAACTCCAAAAAACACTGAAAAATGCTGATATTGAGGCATGCACAACAAATAGTCTAAATAACTATTGTGACCACCACTGATATATCCACCCTGCATATGTGAAAAATGGATGTTATTTTGACACTTTTTTGACAAATGGGCAGATCTACCAGCCTACAACACATGAGACATGCCCACAATGGTCAGTCAGTCAGTGTGCTGCTTCTCTGAATCTGTACACGGGCCTGCACAGACAAATGTCCGGGCCTCTGAAAATACCTGGTGAATTAACTAATAACGTACTTGCAGTTTTCCAGTCAGGTTTTCGAAAGCATCATAGCACACAGTCTGCACTAGTCAAAGTGACAAACGACCTTTAATTGCGTCATATGAGGGACTTCTATCTGTACTTGTTCTGTTGGATCTTAGTGCGACTTTTGACACCATCGACCATCAGATCCTAAAAGATTAGACAACTTAGTTGGCATAAGGGAGCAGCATTAAATTGATTTAATTCTTGTTTAAATCTGACAGAACTCAATTTGTACATGTTAACAATGACACATTGTACACCAAAGTTAGCTACGGAGTTCCACAAGGATTACTATTAGGGCCAATTCTTTTCATTTTATATATGCTTCCGCTAGGTAACTTTATCAGAAAACATGATATTAATTTTCACTGCTATGCAGATGACAACCGGCTATATTTATCCTTCAAACTTAATGAAATCAACAGATTACCTAAATTTCAAGCCTGTCTTAGTGATATTAAAATGTGGATGACCTGCAATTTTTTGCCGCTGAATTCAGATAAAACTGAAATTATTGTCCTCTGACCTACACACCTCAGAAATAAATTATTGAATGATATAGTAACTCTGGACAACATCTCCTTAACTTCTAACAACACCGTACGAAATCTGGGAGCTGTCTTTGATCAGGATCTGGTCTTTGACTCCCACATAAAAAAAATCTCTAGATCTGCCTTTTTTCATTTACGTAATATTGCAAAAAATGAGATACTCTCTGTCTATAAATGATGCAGAAAAATTGGTCCATGCCTTTGTCACTTCCAAGCTTGATTACTGCAACTCCTTATTACTAGGCTGTACTACCAAGTCACTAAAGACCCTCCAACTGATTCAAAATGCTGCTGCTCATGTACTCACTGGAACACAAGAAAGAGATCATACTTCTCCTGTTCTAGCTTCTATGCATTGGCTTCCAGTGAAATCCAGAATAGAAGTTAAAGTTCTCCTCCTCACCTACAAAGTTGTAAATGGTCAGGCACCTTTGTGTCTTAAAGAACTTATAATGCCTTATCACCCAATTACAATGCTGCGCTCCCAAAATGCAGGCTTACTGGTAGTCCTAGGCTCTCTAAAAGTAATCTGGGAAGCAGAGCCTTCAGCTATCAGGCCTCTATTCTCTGGAACCAGCTCCTAGTTCAAGTCCTTAGGGCAGACACCCTCTCTGTGTTCGAGTAGGCTTAAAACCTTCCTTTTTGATAAAGCTTATAGTTAGGGCTGGCAGAGGCCGGCCCAAGGTTGTGCTGCTATAGGTCTAGACTGCTGGGCGATTTCCCATGATACACTGAGCCCCTCTATTTCTCTATCTCGCTCTTTCCTTTCTTCTTGTACTGTCTACTCTGTCATGCCCCAGTATTTGTGTTACTAACTTCACCCTGGGAGACTTGTTCCCGGAGTCCCTCTGCCTTATCGTCTCTCTGCCTCCTGGTGACGTGGCCATGATGGTTCTGGTAGTGACCTGCTATCCGTTGGAGATGTGACCTTGTGTCTGGGATCGTGATCAACTTCACCTATCCTACCCAGCAAAAGACAGACTGGCCTGGAATCCTGACCTGGATCACCGTCTGGTTCCTATACTCTGCTCTTTAATATTTGTTATTCATCCCTTTGCACTGCTACTTTCACTTCTGTACTGCTGTGTCAACCTGAATTTCTCCCAAGGGGGATCAATAAAGTTACATCTTATATTATCTTATCTTATCTAACATGCTTCTGGACTCAGTTCTCATGTTTTCATATCCATGGACTGTAATGACTGTCATATTGTTGTGCTCTGTAATTGTCTGGGACGTCTACCCGTCCCTGGGAAAGGGATCCCTCCTCTGTGGTTTTTCCTGAGGCTTCTTCTTTTTCCCTGTCTAGGGTTTTGGGGTTTTTTTTGTCTAAGGGTAGGGGGTGTTGTTATGTACAAATTGTAAAGGCTTCAGAGGCAAATTGTTATTTGTGATATCGGATTATACAAATTAAACTTGATTGATTGAGTGAATTATTGCTGGTCTTCTTGGGTCCCCCTAGATGCTGGACCCCAAATAGCTTTCTCCTCTTATGGGTGGCCAAGGGGTTGTAGTGGGGTCAACAACAAACATAACTTGCCACTGCTGCAGGGAGGCGGGAGGGACAAAGCCCAATAAAGTGCCCTTTAGGGTGTGTATTAACTTCCAGAAATGTAAATTGTTAATTGAATATAATTAAAACATGTAAAAGAATCAATTCAAATAATCTATAGATGCAAAGGTTAGCCCAAATGTAAATATAAAATAGTCTTGGACACAGTTTCTAGACTTGTTACACAACTAGTTAATTTGCTAGCACTAATCAAACAACCAGATATTTGTCACGGTTTTTGGGTTGTAATTACGTACTTCCTTTTCTGCTTAGTTCCCTCCGTATGTGTCCTCTTTTTGTGCTTTACACTTGCCATTGTTCTTTTCCCACCTTTTTGATTACCTTGATTCGGTTCACCTCAGTAATTACCCTACCCTCTCTTGTGTACAGTATTTAAGTTTGTTGTGCCTTTCCAGCCTTTTGTACATGTTAACACCTTGTGCATTTTTCCATCTGTATCCTTTACTTTTGTAGACAAACCATAAACATGTTATTTTTTGTTTGTTTCTTTGTTTTCTTTTGAATATTATGAAACTGCTGAACTACATTAAATTTTTTCTATAAACACAAATAATTGCTCAGATAATCCTTCAGCACTTGTTGTGTAGATACAAGATTTTTGTATTTGTTCAGTAAAATTAATTCAAAAAATGCCACTTTAATTGGAATTGCTATGAAACTGTGATAGTGGTGCTACATCAGCATTTAAATGTTCAAGAAACACCAACAGCTGGTGACAGAATAATTTGTAAATACCGGCTGATGAGGCTTCCAGCATCATTTCATTTCTTTTTCCTATTTTTATGAGGGGAAAACCATGCTCAATAAAATATTAGTCAGAGTAGTGCATATTTATTCACTTTAAAAACTTGTCTGAAGGGGAATTTTAAAATGGTATATCATTTTGTAGCTGAAACTATATTTAAGATTTTACAGAAATCAATGCTGTGGTTTTTCTAGCATCAGACCAATCCAAAATTTAATTGGGAGCATTATTGTAATCTGTTTACTCCAACAAGACTATTATAGATGTCAAGCGTCTAATGTGAGGATGAAATTCACAGTAGAATTATTTCCTGGGTTTAAACCAATTAGCCACAACATTTAAACCAGTGACAATTGAAGTGGATGACAGTGATCACCATGTTACAATGCTCTGTTGGGAATCTTTGGATCCTGGCATTTATATAGATGTTACTTTGACATGTGTCACCCATACAAACAATATTGCACACCAAAAGTACCCCCTCATCGCAATGCTACTCCCAATAGCAGATTTTTTTTTATTAAATCACCTATTTTATATTTCGGTATTTATTAGACTGATAAAATATCAGCACAATTAATATGAATTTTCATTAGCTGATAATAAAATTAAAGGCCACAAATAGGGCCTATCATATAAAGTAGGGGTGTAAAATCACCAGTCGCAATACAATATTATAAGATATCAATTCTATGGACAACAATCCAATATTTTCCAATATCACAATGTATGCTGCATATAATCTCAATTCAATTCTATTTGGGTGCCTGCAATCGATATCAGATGATATTATTTACCCAATCATGAAAATCAGACATCTCAACTTCAGAAAGTAATTTTGACATGTATTGACAATTTCTGCTGAAATGTTTCAATGTTTTAAATGACAATCTTTTAACAAATGTGAAAGAATATTTTACATTCTACAGAACAAAATAACAACAAAAAATCAAACGTTTTCTTTAAATATTCACTCACATTAAACTTACCACTGACTGTTAGCTCGTAGCTTTGTTTGGCAGCAAATGAAGTACACCTGGGCGGAAACAATGAAAAAGGCGTCTGGAAGGAGTTTCGAAGTAAAGGAAAATCTTAAACACAATGTTACATGGTATTGCATCCTATTCAAATTTTGAATTAGACATATCGTTTCTGTTGTAATTTGTTTTCAGAGAGTGCTTAAATTGCTTGATTGCTCAATTAATATCTTGTTTTCAATAAATCTGTCTATCAGCGACCTTCATTATTGCATCAGGTTTATTCAATAATAAAAGCGTGAGTCTGGACTGTGGATTTATGGTGACAGCAGTTACCAAGTGCGTCCACAAAATTCTGTTGCGCACCTGTCGACCATGATAAGCAATAAGAAATGCAATGTATGTTGGTTTTAGTGCCAGAACACATTTGATAGGGAGCATGCGGTAGAACAGCTGTTCTCAGAGGTGTAGCTATGCCCGTACATCTCCTGAGTCCTTTTCAAGATCTATTTTCTTCAAGGGTCAATACTCAGGCCACATCACTGTCACTAGGCAACAATGAGACCTTTCAGACATGTATTGCATTAATAACGTTGTGGATGAGAGGGGTTAATGTGGTAAATAACACTAATTAGACTACTGTGGTTTGTATAATAGGCCCATATTCACTGAAGTTACCTTTCTGTGTTATTTTTAGTCTGTGATTTCTTCAATTCTTGATGCAATAATGTAAATGACGCAGACCTCATTTAGCTTTGATGGGATGTTTGCAAAAGTGGCAAGTGCTAAATGCAAACATCTCCTTTGTTTTTATTGATTTAGAAAACAAAAACTTAAACTGTTTTCCAACAAACTGATGCGGTGGTGCATTGTTGGCACAAAAACACACCTGCTTGCTTTTGCTGTATGTCCACTGAATATTGCTAAACCTTTGATCTGGTCATCAAACACCATGGACAGGCCATCACCAATAGACAGTAATTAGTCGTGAGGATAAAGGGTGGCTGAAGACTAAATTTGAGGTTTAGAAATAGCCTCATGCATCAAAATAATTTCAAATCTTAAATAATCAATTTTTTTGCAAATAAACATCCAATCTAATAAATCTATATATTCAAATAATATTTTCACTCTCAGATAAATATATTACACATGAAAATCACTGCAATATCCCATCAGATTATAGTCCTAGACATTCCTCATCTCCTGGAATGAAAGTTAGACTTAAACATTTTTTGTGAAATTCATTTAAACATGACATCAGTTGGGGCTTTAAATTGTGTAATGTGTCCCAACAGCCCAAAACCATTCAGGACAACAACAACACAATCATACAGAAAAACAAGCTCATTAGAGGTCTCCTGTACACGGTGGAAGGATAGACACTCTCTCAGTCCCTCCACTACTGTCACCACAGTGACGCAGTCATGTAATGAAGACACACAGGGTGCCAGGGAGCTTTCATTTTCCCCTGCTAAATACTCATTAGAGGCACCTTTAAGGATAATGTTAGCTTGTGTTGGCAACCTGGGGGAAATGAGCTGACAAAACAGAGAGCTACATGAACTGTCACATTAATCCTGCTGCATCAAGGCCCTGAAGCAAACGAGGAGAAGAAAGTCTTGATATGAGATATAGTCTAGTTAATGATTTTTGCAGCAGCGTGGTTCCTGATCAAAGAGGCAAAGCCAGTCGGTTGAGCTTTAGGTCAGCAGGACAAACAAATGTAAACCTTTTGATTTGAACCATCTCATACACACCGAGACATCTTCAACCCAAAAGAGGACAGCAAATCATCAGTAATAAGCGGACAGATTTAGAAAGCACACACCATTTTTTTTTCTTTGTGAAGATGTCACCCATCGGTAGGGTTGGAACTGCAGACTGTGCAAATTATTACATTGATCAAGCAGAATCACAGTCAAGACACCAACATTAAACACTTGACATGGGTGTTGATTATAAAAAATAACACCTCATTCAGTAAATTAATTGTCTGTTACAATGTGTTTTTTCATTTTTATTTTTCAAAATCTTTAAAATATATATAAAATGGCAATGTATAATACATACAGCCCCTATGGGAAACCATATAATCATCTTTTGAAAGCACACAGTAAAGGAACAGGTGCCATCTATTTTTTTTTTATTTGACATATTTTTTTTCAAAAGGTGTTTTTGTCAATTAATGACTGCAGTCTTGCATATGAGACACTGGTTTTAAGACTGCTTGTGGAAAGAATGAACATTTTAGAGTGTGTCCTTTCTTTATAAAAGACTATGTTTTGACTGTTTTTCTTTTTCCCTCCTTTAAACGAAGTTACCTAAGTCTTGTCTCGTCTTGACTGGGTGAATTGTATTACATGAGATGCTTTTCAAAACATGCAATTTATTCTGCGAGTGTCATGTAAGGTGCACTTTAACTATGCAAAGAACCAATCTGTAATAATTAAGTTGATCTTTAAGTAAGGCATGGATGCATGTATTGCTAACACGGGGAATGGCACCCTTCCTCCTAAGGGGGGTGTCCTTATCCACCTGCCAACTATAATTGCATGGAAATATGCATCTAAATTTTGCTATGCAATAACGTAGACATGTATTAAACAATTATATCAAACCACTCTGGGACAACATTTATAGTTATAGTTATAGTTATATTCATACATATTTGCTGATTTTTACGTTAAAATTTGTAAAAATAGTATAAACCATTAAAACCAGTGCCAGCAGATCCAAGGTCAGGTCACAATACACTGCCCCACCAAATGTGTTTGAAAGGTAACTCTAAAATACTATGTTTACATCCGTCGTTATGTTTTTCACCAGTATGCATTAGTTGGTTAGTTTGTTTGTTTTCTCTGTTATCAAGATTACAAAAAAGCACTTTAATGATTTTAATAAATTTTGACCATAATTCCAGGAAGAATTGAAATAAGTCCAAGGTGTCAGGTTGTATCTGAACACAGTGGCTACATATTATTAACTTTGGGGCTTTCAAGGTCCAAGGTCAAAGTCTGCTTAATCAATTGCCATAGAGATGTCAAACTTGTCTAATTTGCCACTGGGTACAGATGATTACCTTTTGGGCTTTCTCAATCAAAGGTCAAGGTCACATAAAGGTCAAACACATTTTTTGGGCATGTCTCTAAAAGGAATTGACCTAGAGAGGTCTAACTGGTGTCATTCTGTAACTAATCTGTGCTCTTTTTGCACCAAATGACCTTAACCTAAAAGTCACACTTAGGAAAGCCCTTACATACACTATAAACACAGTTTGGTAGAAAGCTGAAATATCCAACAGAAAAAATACTGACCTTGAAAGTTAGGCATTTAGTGATGTGGAGCATATGTTGTAGGGAATGGCTGTGTTTGCAATGGTTTAAACTCTGTGAGTGCATTTTAGATTTATGCATTTTTTTTTTTTGGTAAACAAAGTAAACTAAACTCATCGTATTGTATGTTGCTACATATACTGGTTAGGGCTACACCTGATTATTGGTTAATAGATTAACGTAATTCATTCAATCATTTTTGATTAGGTGATTAGGTAATGAAATTATCAATCATTCCAAACATGATCTCTATTTAGTATTAATTTATATTTAATATACCTGATATTTATATAAAACCCTTTCTCGTTAATATATCTTATTGAATCAGCCACTCTTTAAAAAAAGTAAAGAATGTTTAAATACTTGACTTGAAACTGAGGTTATTATAAGGTTTTATGTTATTACTGGACTTAAATGAAATATATCACAAATGTGAAGTATGGCAGCAGCCACCCACATTGGAGAAGAAATATACCTACCTATGAATAACACATATCTTCCTCTACTCACACATTAATGATGATATTGAATGCCACTTTAAAATGTAATTTAGCACAGGTAACCATAATTCACAACATGATTGCCAGAACATGCATGAATGATTGACTAGAATTTTTTTAGTTTCTCAGCCTCTTCCTCTCATCTTCACCTGTATCGTTTTGCTTACTCACTATAGGTCCTCCTCCTACTGTGTGTCAGAGATGAAAGGTTGAAATATGTGAAGATAAGAGAACAGATGGAAAACATATTTTAAGATATGGGTCACACTTGAAATCAATTACTTATGACGTGTCACAGTGGCGTCACATACCATGTGCTTGTCATGGGTCGCTCTGATTCTCAGTCCTCATCAACTATTATACTGTTATATTAACACAGAGAAAACTTTTTAGTTTTTTTCTTACATACTTGTGAAAATGTAAGAAAAAATAATCATGTTGTTCAGTAAAAACTGCCAGTTTGACATGAAACATCCAAATGATTCCTATTCACAAATACAACTCTTCTAACTTACTTGTGAATGACCATCAGATGTCGATTGAATTTGTAACTCAATACTGCAAACACAGACGATTAGTCAGTTCTAAACCAGATAATTGAAGTCCCCTTGGGCTTGCTGTATTATTAATATTTAAAGCCATTAATCTGAAATTGATTTCTGTTGCTTCTACACTCTACACATTATCTTTTTATACCCAATTACAAAATAGATTTCCGGTGAACACGCCAGCTGATGCCTTTTAATTTACAAATAAACATGAAGGCCTAGTATTAAACTAGCAGTGCATGTAGTATGCTTTAGCTTCCCATTCCTAAAACAATAATCACATTACCAATTCACACATGATGCCATTTGGTAATAACTTAATCATGTACTGAACATGTGTGTAACCATTTACTTTACATATTTAGCATATAAAAGTCTGAATCAAAGATTTAATATCTGTTTAAGATATAACAGTTTACTACACTCTGCTCACGGGCATAGCTGTTTCCCCATTACCATGTTATTTGCTCACATTTATTACCATAAAATCAGGTACATTTTGAGCATTAAGTAATTAAATCATGAGCATATACAGCAGTAAGTACATCGGAACAAAATCTCAACGATTTCTTTCAACAACTCTGCAGATCTGGTACAATCTGGGAAATACGTAGTCTCAAAAATAACCATTGTTTCTCATCAAAATGTGCTGTCTATTAAAATACCATTCGATATGACTAATATATAATACAAGAGCAACTCCATTTCCTTCTACACCACGGGAAACTATCTGATGTGACCTAGTTTTTGTGCCAATATTGTCAGCAAAGTAACTGCACCTCTTCAAAATCACTATTATCTCTCAGGTTTACGTACATTCATGCCTGATGGAATGACTTAAGACATTTCCATAAAGCTTCTGCTACACATGAATTTATCCCTGGTAGGTGAAAGTTTAAGACTAATCTCACAAATCTAACCAGAGGAGTTTTCTCAGGTAAGGGACAACGTCTAAGGTGTCCAACACTTTTCTTAGCTTCAGAACTAAGCAGTAACTGAGATCTCTACACCACTGGGGCGGTCTAACACTCGAGAGGTTAGGTGCCTGTGTTTTGTTCCTCGGGAGGAAGACACAGATGAGTGCAGAGTTAGATGACAGTCAGGGAGGAGACTCCAGAGCACACTCGAACATCACTGGGGACCAAGCAGGAAAGTCAGTGGGAGTCTACACTGTCATACAGTCATGGAAACGCCCCAGCGCGGATGGTATTTTAGGAGTCAGCCAGTCAGAAGCGTTTCCCCACTGGGATGGACATGCAGGGATTTGGAACTACAGGTTGCAGCAGTGCATGGTGTTGAAAAAAACAGGATGAATTTAAAGAAACACTGAGTGACATAGTGGACAAAAGGTGTTGGAAATAGTGGACGTTTTAGATTTGAGCTGAACTGCATTCATTTTAAAATACAAAAGACAAGTATGCATTTTTTTTTTTTTTTTTTTCTAACAAACTCATCTGATAACTTATTCATTGGGTTAAATTTTGTCCCATGTAGAGCTAACGAAAACAACAAAACACAACAAGCACTCTGCAAAACCGCAGTTTTAAGTGTGAATTTGTTTGAATGGGACTGTAATTTGGTTCCTTTCGGTCAGAGGCACACCACAAACATCAAGGAGATGCTTTGAGAGTGGAGATATGTTGCATTGAGGCTGGCCTTCAAAGGGCTCAGCGTTCATTCAGTGAATCCCCTTTTATTTCCCTCCAGTGTTGTATTCACAGTGATCCTCTGAAGGGCCCAGAGGCTCACAGCTGCATTTGATGCAACCACAGATGCGCTGCATAGTGACACAGAGGCCGCGCTTTGGGCCACGAACTGGGACATTTTAGTTTCAGAGGCAACTAAAGGGAAAAGTTCTTACTGAATTTGCTAAAGTTGATTTATCAGGTAATAAGAGTGCAAAAATCCACAAAGTGTGCTTCAATGTCAGTGCTGCTAAGAAGCAGACTGGCGTGTATTTTACTGTGTTCCTCACTTTATGTACAGATTTAAAGGTTCGACTTACAGCCTCGTTGACCCTCGGAAGCCTTTTTCTTTGCCCTGCGTTTGGCTCCGTCGGGGTCCGGTCGGCTCAGCACCTCGGACAGCGACGGCCGCGAGCTCTGCCGCCCGCCTTGACTCGACACGTTGAAGCGCGCCCTCCTCTTCCTGGCCCGCTCCGACTCCGGAGCGGACCGGCTCCTCTCCGGGTCAAGGTTCTCCGGCTCCGAGCCCACTTTCACCAGCGCGTTTCTTGTCCTCGTTAGAGCAGAAGTCACCGAGCCCATCACCGAAGAACAAAAAACCTGTTTAAAGCGTCAGTCCATTAACGTTACTCCAAGCGTCATTTTGCTCCATACCTGCTGAAACTTGACTCCATGTTTTTTTTTTTGTTTTGTTTTGGTTGTTGTTGTTGTTTTTGAGCTACGCTACTCGTCAAATCCAACTAAAACGGCGCTGGAGAGACACACGGAACTTTCATCCACAAACAGTTGGCTTTAAGCTTCATTTTTAGCGACGTTTCACGGCATATAAACGAGCGCGGAACCGGAAAACGGAGTTCACGGGCATCATGTCGGCGCCTCCGCTGACTTGGGTTCCCTCCGCCAGATGCGTCACATGGAGAAAGTTGCTCGGTCGACAAACGCTCCGATCTCTCGGGGCAGACCGGCGAGGGCAGGCGACAGCAGCCACCCCGGTCTACAAATATGAGCACGAAAACGCATCTACACGGACTTAACCAACGGCCAATGTTTTGTTTTTTTCGCCTGTCTGGGATACGTTGCCGTGCGACCAGAACTGAGTGAAACAAAGTAATAAAATTAAAACGTGACTCGGTGACAAACCGTCACCTGACGCTCACAGGGAATGACCGTCACCGACAGGGGGCAGTCGAGCGCATTGGGGTGTCTAAAGTCAGATGTCCAAAATTATCAACCAGAAATAGTATCAACTGAAACCGCTCAATATTGCTGAATTCAACGTATTAAGGACACAAAAATACGTTATTTTTTTTTATTTTAAATGCACTTAAAGTTAGAATAGGCTGTTACAGCACTCGAGTATTGTGACTGATGCACAGGCTGCCAGGTATGTAGAATGTAGAAAGTCAGTATGCAGTAGATCAATATGAAAATTAAGTTGACTTCAATTATTTGCTCTCCAGCATTTTATCAAAGCATATCAGGTCTTTTTTTTATGACTTAATCATGTTGATAATAGTGCGAATAAAACGCTTTTGACAGCTCATTGTTTTTTAATAGCATTCAGTATATTGCACTTGATATTTACTCACTGTGTTGTCCACTCACAATCAGTAATTCAGTTGAGTAGCTGTCCTGAAGCTTTTAACAGTCACATGTTCTTGGTAATAGTACTTGTTATGGCATTCCCGAACACTTTTCACACTTGCTAGATTAAGACCTGAGCTTCAAGTTCACTTTTGATCTTGTCCATGTATCAACTGTAAAAAAGCATTAGTGTATTTTCCCTATTTCATAATTCAATATAATTTCTTTTTTTTAGCTACTCTATAATCTGACTCTGTCTCACTAATTTAAAATGAGACAGTCAGGCACTGCTAGCAGGCAGGTAATGCACTACCTACTAATGTGCTACCTACCTTTCAGTTATCCTACACAAGCAACATAGTCCGAATTATCATCCAAGGTCACATTTGGGTCATATTACTTTTACCCAAATCCAAAAATAGAAAGTTGTGATTGCTGTTGCTCTTATGTGTGCTATTACTGGTATCATAATTTTTTAATCAACACCCATCTGAATGCATTTACTTAAGGATATAATATAATGCCTGTTTATTCTGATCTTTGGTGTTTTATATCCACCTAAAAAAAAACCAAAAGATTGCAATCATATTAATACAGCTGTTACGTGTAATTTATTTCCGTCAGAGGAAAATCGCAAAAACTGCACAATTTACTTGGAAATTTGGATGTTTTATCCCAGTTCATTAATCAGTTGTAATGAAGAAAATTGTTTTGTCCAACCGTACTTTTTTACCAATATGTTTTTTTAAAGAAATACACCTTGTGCACAGTACTGAGTTACCATCTTAATAGTTTATTGCTGAATACAGGCATTTGTGACATCTCTGGCATACATACTTCTTGTAGCGTGTATGTTCTATTGATCAAAAATACTACTTTGTTCACAAAGAAAATATTTAGTCGACTACAGGGAGGATTTTTGTGTTTTTCTGCTTTCGTTATTGCATCTAAACACATGTGACATAATACTTTCAGCAGAGGAGAAGAAGCAAAATACAGTCTGTTTCATCTAAGGGGCTAACTGTATCATCACACAAAAAGGCACTTTCAGAAGCTGTTTCTGTCTACGGTTGTGTATGCTTGCTTGCTTGCTCGCAGCCCCAGTGAACTGTGTTCCTTTATATTGCTTTTGTTGGCTGTTTGGAAAAGACAAAGACGACTATTACTCAAAGTCATCGTGGTTCTGGGTCGATTCGTTGATAACCTGCACAAGGAGGTAGAGGGCAGACAAAAGGTAATGAGTTCTGGAGTGTGAGGTCAAAATGCTGCCAGAAAATTACTTCATTGATTGAAAATCACTTGAAGTGGATCCTACCTGACCATCCCTAGTCTCAATGGTCTTGATGAGAACCTTCTTAGTTGTTGTAGTTTCAACATGAGGTTTGGAATCAAGCATTGTTTCTAAGAGAGAAAAAGAATGAGTTGTATAACAAATCTGCAATATAATAATACAATAATAAGAAGTACATTAAAATCATCATGCAGAATGTGATCCTACCTCTCAGGTTCAGAGATGAGAAGCTTGGCAGAGGAGTGGTGATTCTGAAAAGGGATTAAGTCCACAAATTATGTGTCATGTATGCATCTTTCTTGAAACATATGGAAGTGTCAGTATGCACATAAAACCACTGGCTTAACGTTACCGGCTCTCCTCCCCTTCCAGCAGCTTCCTGTAGGTGGCGATCTCGATGTCCAGGGCCATCTTCACATTTAAGAGGTCCTGGTACTCCCGCAGATGACGAGCCATCTCGTCCTTCATGTTGTGAATGTCCTCCTCCAGACGTCCAATATTGTCCTGGTAAGTGCCAGTCTCCAGCGAGAAGTTCTCCTCAATCTCGCTCATCTGGCGCTCCAGGGACTCATTCTGCAACAGCAGCAAGAAGGAAACAAAATGACACTTAAGAGAGAGGAAGTTATTCACTTCAAATTTAATACAAGCGCAATCTGTGACTTCTTTGCTGCATCATGGTTCAAACAAATCCAATCTATATATAGACACAAAACATTTAGGGTTTCGACATCATTATCTTGCATACTACAGCCCTAGGAATAAGATGCACACTCACTGTTCCTTTAAGAGCATCCACCTCACAGGTAAGAGCCTGGACTTGCCGTCTATAGTCATTGGCCTCTTGCTTTGCCAGTCTCAAAGCATCATTATTCCTGGCTGCGGCTTCAGTGAGGTCAGCAAACTGGCAACCAGAGTGACACAACACAGAGAGATGGAGGAAAAGCTGAGAATTCAACGGGTCAGGGAATGAGGGGTCAGAGTTTGAGGGAGAGCAGATATGGCAGCTGGCGCCAAGCGTGTAAATTATTTAACCAAAGAGTTTTTAGTGCTGGTTCAAAGATCAAAAGAAAGAACGATTTTCAATATTATGGCAGTATTATTTTGCCTTTTAAAGGCTATTTAAATCAATCCTGCTATAAACTAAACACTATTTAACTCCTTATGACAATTACTTTATGAATTAAAATTAGGTCCCCACCAAGCGTGAAGGGAAAAATTGCTCTCACTAGCTGCTAAACACTCCCTAATATTCACTAATTCTTAATGAAATCTGGGAATTTAGTTCTAGACAGGTCAGCTTTTAGATAATTAGTCCATCTGCAGCTCAAATCAACACTTGGCCAAAACAGTAAAACCAAAACAAAGAGCTGAAAAACATTAAACGCTGCATAGAGCTCAGAGGAACTGCAGATTTAGGCGATTATTTAATCACTTGAAGAATTCTTTTTTACACAAAGATAGAGATTTGATCAAATGTTGCTGCTTTAGATTTTATAATTAAATAGCCAAGTCAATTTATGATGTTGTATATTTACCTTGGATTTGTACCATTCCTCAGACTCGTGGATGTTTTTGGAGGCCAGATTCTCATACTGCAGACGGACGTCCCTCAGAGCAGCTGTCAGGTCAGGCTTAGCCATCTCCATGTCCACCTGCACATGCTGCTGCTGTTGTATCTGGTTCTGCACTTCCAACATTTCCTGCAACAGAATCAGACATGTGTTTGCCTACACAGATGGCACATGTTTAGGACATTATTTTGAGTGTATGGGCAATTGGGTATTTTTTCTACTTCTTCGCCATCTGCATTAAAATGAGCTTCTTGGCATTCTTGCAGGATAAACAAATACCTGAAATGATCTGGCCCTGTATTTTGGGGGTGTTTTTAACTTATGAGTCAGTAACTTCACAGCTTACCTCATCATGAAGCTTCTTAAGGAAGTTGATTTCATCCTGGAGTGACTCTACCTTTCGCTCCAAGTCCAGTCTGGCAAGGGCAGCATTGTCCACATCCTATGTCGTGACACTGGCTCTTAATAAGGTGACTTGTTAAGGTGACATTAATTATTCATTATGTATTTGCCTACATA
>KV751351.1:569889-611826 GCA_001698575.1 Mola mola | reverse complement strand
AAACACCCGCATACACGAAATGACCTATTGTGCAGTGAAGCAAGGTCACATGCATCCAATAAGAATCAAGTGTAGACACATGACAACTGTCAGGGCAGATAAATAGGTGTTTTCTCATGATCTCAATGTTTTGTACACACTGTAGCACTTTTATGTCCTTGGTTGTATCACAGGTAAAAAAAAATATGGAGAGCTCATCAGATACGAAGCTATCTACTATGGAACCAGTAGTTAGTAGTCTTTTAAGTACCGGAACTTGGTGATTTACAAATACAACTTTGAGTAGTAATAAATAACAAAATGAAATAAGATGTTTTCATTCCTAAATAATGGAATTTATTTTAATAAAGCCTCTAAATATATAAATATCTGTAAGAATTGTACTTATTCCTTCCGGTGTTGTTACTTTGTGATTTGTTAACAGCATACAGTAATTACTGTATCTTACCATTTTATAATTGGCCTGCCTTAAGCATGCGGTGTAAAATATTTGATTTTAATAAAGCTTTCCTCTAAACACTGTTTAAGTCCATTCCATAGCTGTCTGCGGCACCACAGCTCTGTGCTTTGTCAGGCCGTTGGCTGGCCCGTAATTGAGGTATCAGCAAATGAAGCAGCTTTGCCTCTGCCGCTAATGCCACAAACAAAGTGTGCTATTCAGCAGGGTTTCCCAAACGGGCCTGAGGCCGGAGGAGTGTCTGCCTGGCTGCCTGACTTAGAGCAGGCGCTGGACCCTGCATTGTTGTCTCAGTGCCACCATGGCAAGCCCCCGCGGTTGGTTTCCTTCCTGCCATTCACACAGTATAGACAAGGTCATGATGATGCAATGTATTGATCATAATGCAGCTTTTAGAGTTTAGGTTTATTCATATAAGTCTGCAGAATGTCGTTTTGTATCCTTTAATCGTGCACGGCCCACCTAACAAGCCTGTAACAAGAGAGATTTTGAGTGCTAATGCCCCCCGAACCAGACAGCCGGATCACATGGTGGCTTGTCTTCTCGCTCTGATAACCACATTGGGTCCACACTGTCGTTGCATGTGTGTCCAGCTCATTCAGCGTGAACAGTCGGACTTAAAAAGATCTCCCCTCATTGCAGGCCTCATTTAACTCCACGGCCACAACTTGGCCTTTTGCACCAGGCCGGGGTCAGTTCTGCTCCACAGCTATTTCGGATCATGCCTAGAATCTGCTGTTGTGCCATCAGAGAAGCGTATTCCTGCCTCCACAGCTCATGAGAGGTAATTGAATATAGCGGAAACAGACGATCAAATCACGTAACCAGCCCAAGTGAGGCTCATAGAGATAATTTAGGTTCATCCAATCTCTTGTCATCAATAAGGCACATATAAACACTTATATGAGCAGGGACAGCAGGGGAAAGGTGACAATCTTCTGCTGTTGAAAACTAAGGTTACCCCCTATTACCACTCTGTCTTAAATTCTTGTTGACTGACTTAGTATTGAATTCGATAGCCGGCATTTTCAGATTTTTGCGGCAACATTTTTGTCTTTTTGTAGACAAAACAAATCATAAAAATGTATGTTTTATTGAATAAGATTAATACGACTCAGCAGAATAACTAGTAATTTATCAAATAAGTCAGTTAAAAAATGGAACATTTGCCTTGAAAATGTAGTGCCGGGAAAGTAAAACATAGAAGCACCTCAATGGCACTTATGTAAATTGTATTTGGTTGCAGGACATTGAATCACTGATTGTTCACATTTTGACATACATAGTTGGGCAGAACTGTCTTAAAATTATATCATGATGTTTTTTTTAAGTCCACAATCATGACACATGGTATATATCGTGATATTTCTACTCGAAAGCTCTTCATAAACAACAAAATCAAATCAAATTACAATATTTCTGACCATATACCTCCATATCTATAGTTAAACAATATTATATAAATGACTATTGGTACTTTGACAAAACATTAACATTGAGATTTTTGATAATAATCTTCAGTAATGTGGATTTAATGACTGAAGTGGGCGATGGCAAATATTACAGCAGGTACAAAACTCTCTAACTCAATAAAAATTAAATCTTTTTACTGAAATGCAGCCTTTGAAACCAGGAACACGTATTCCATGTCACAAAATCCCAAATCTCAAGCAATATATATTCTCATATTTTGATAATGATACGTATTGTATAGCCTCTCTTGCCCAGCTATTTTACTGCTGATGTATGTCAGGTCTAAATATCAGGTTGTCCTTTATCGCTAATGATCAGCATTGGTTGATCCCTTCACTCATCTGTTAGAGAAACACAGCAGAGGAAGATATTTCCCTGCTGTCAGCAGTGCGAGGAGGTGAACTTTGATGACGTGACTCATACTGTACCTGTCTGAAGCCCTGCATGTTGCTCTCAGCATCCTCCCTCTGGGATATCTCGTCCTGTAATCTGCAAGGACAGATATGTTATTCTGAGTCACCCTTTTCTCATTATTTAGCTCATTTTGCTTTATGTGTGTGCACTTCGTCTTCAGGTAGGCCTAGTGACATATATCTTTAATCTTAAAAGCAAACTTGACAAAGCTGCAGGAGGTTAAAGTGCTTAGGACAAGCTGTATTAAGGTCTTAGAGAGTTTATAATTAGCCCAACGAGGAGGCCCGGTCTTAGTGATTCCTAGGCCTTCAGCCGAGCACAGAGGCGCCCCTCCTCCTACTTCTCTCTCAGCCGCTCGATGTCGTCTGCCAGGTTGTCCCGGTGAACCTCCACCCGGGCCTTCTCGTTGGTCAGCTGGTCCACCTGCCGCCTCAGCTCCCGCATCTCGTCCTCGTACAGGTCCCCGACCCGGGACGTGCCTTTGCCGCGCAGCTGCTCCAGCTCGGCCAGCAGGATCTTGTTCTGCTGCTCCAAGAAGCGCACCTTCTCGATGTAGCTGGCGAAGCGGTCGTTCAGCGACTGCATCTGCGCCTTCTCGTTGGTGCGGTTCGTCATGAACTCGCTGTTGATGGCGTCGGACAGGGAGAAGTCCAAGCCGTCGGAGGCGAGCCGCGGCATGGCCGCGGTGCTCCGGAGCCGCTGGGTCTTCGCCGCGTAGACGGTGGGGCCGGAGGAGAGAGCGTAGGAGCGCAGGGAGGAGCGCACCGGGCTGGAGTACTGGCGGCTGGAGTAGGTGGTCCTGGTCACTGCTCTGTCCCCTCCGAACATCTTCCTGTAGGAGGAGCGCGGAGCCGGGCGGTACGACATCTTGCTCGTCATGTGGTAGAGAGTGGAGTGCTGCTGCTTGGGTCCCGACTGCGCGCCTGCGAGAGGGCGTCGGTAGCCATCTCTGATTTATAGCCTCCTGCTTATGCTAATGAGCAACCGGTGACTCGAGTGGCACCTGAACGGTCCAATCAGAGAGCAGAACGCGACCAGGAGGCGGGTTTTTTCTGTTTTGTTGTATCAGTAAGGACGGATGAGCGATACCGAACTTTTTCGATTCAGCGTCATATCGATACTTTTCATCACAATGATAACTATACCGACGCTCAAAATTTTTTTTATCATGGTACTTCACTTTTTTTCTTTATTTCTTTTTTTGAAAAAGGAAGTTACAAAGGCAGATGATCATGGTGATTAATAATTCATCTAATATACAATTAAATATAAAATTTTGTGCAAAAAAAGGGAAAAAAATGTATTTTACAGAAATACTATGATTGAATAAAGATAAAATTGCACCATATATGTGTACAAACAGGATCAAAACACAATAACATAAATATTTGAGTATTCCATTAAATTTCGAGGCAAAAATTGTACTTTTACCCTTTTACATTTATTTAAGAACTTTAATTACCTTGCGGGTGACATGTTGCATCAGAGCCACAGTAGTGCTTTTTTTTTTTTATAACGCATTTATTTTTCATGATAGATTTTCAAGAAATGATTCCAATAATCAGAAAAATAAAAATATTGATCTGATAATTGATGAGGATGATAATCATTTGACCTATTGTAATACAGTGCATATACCCAAACAGTCCAAGTGAGACTCATAGAGATAATTAAGGTTTAGCGTTGTTAATATATGTTAATTAACTTATATTGGTACTGAAGTACATTTATTACCAGAAAATTACTTCAAATATCAGAAGTACATTTATTGTCAGATACTTTAAGACATTGACTCCGTTAAGATTTGTATGGGTGACTTTTATCTACTTCCATTTTGGGAAATTTGTACAATATTGACACTCATAAAAGTTTTTTTTCTAGATTTCTGCTACATTAGGTTTAACTACAGTCTCATAGTGAACCTCATAATAATTTTTTAGAAAGTGTTGATACTAAATGAGTAGCTTGTGAGCATTTAAGCATCAATCCACTCACCCCTAGCTGGCACCGATGCTTATGATTCACAGAGCACGAGCTCAGATAACATATCAGTAAAAACACTGGCTTCTTAGAAGTGACACAGCAGCTGAGTGTCAGGAGATGAGAGGATGGATCTGAGCTCCAGCAGCTGCTTGAGATCGTTATTTTGCATTTTTAGCAGTTTGAACAAAATTCTAATCATAAGATTCTGATGTTGCTGTAAACAGCTGCATCCATCCAGATTTGGCATTATGAGAACTGCTTCTTTATAGCAGATTAATTCATTTAATAAATTGCTTTCTCGTCCATCTCAGGCACTGCATATGTCTATACAATGCATGGGTTTGTCCCCTTCCAGGGTTTTCGAAATGGAACACTGCGTCGTAAGATTCCTCTGATAATTGTAACAGTTTTTAACTGACGATATGTGCGCATTGAATCAAATTATACATGCAGCTTACTATTGGCACGCCTTTCTACACAGAAAGGTAGCTTCTTATATTTGGCTGAACATGATTATTGCAGACATTCAGGGGCCCCCATAAAGTGGCCTAGCCCCAGAAAGCTTTCCCCTTTCCACCCATGTGGGCAGCCCTGACTCTATTTAACTCTCCCAAATGTATAAGTCAGTAGCTTCACCGTTCTTAAGTTAGTTGGCAGGTTGAGCCACAGCAGATACACAAACATGCATATTTCAGTGACTGTGACTTCAGTCCTTCCTCCTAATACAGAGCTGTCAGTGCTGCTGTCTAAGCCCACAGTCAGTGATAATGAAGCGAGGCGGTGACACTCCACACCTGCACTGGTGCTTCTTGGAGCTCTCTACTCTTTACACAGCATGTCAAAGGGGACATCTGAATTGGTTCCCCAATCTCTGTCAGCTCGTTGATGCCCTTTTTGCACAAATAATCATTTCAGAGAGATTTTCTCTTAATTTGAGGGTTCAGACGGCTGTTGTCTTCGATGTAGAAAATATAAGCAGTCAATCCTGACAAATGAGGCTTAAATGTGATCAGTTCTCTGTTATTTTTCATACAGGATTTTTTTATTTATTTATTTACACCAAAGTGCATCAGTATCGGTATCGGTTATTAGACAAATTGTTTTTCAAAATGTCTTTATCGGCCCAGAATTTCTATATCGGTGCATCCTTAGTAGCCATAGAGGTTACATTTCCTGACTGTGTACATGGCAGTTTTCACCAGTCCAGGGCCGTTTTTTGTTAGAATTTTTTGTATGGAAAAAAAAATGAATACATAAAAAAGTTTGTGTCACTGCGTTTGAGGAAATATTAGCAAGCTGTGGCAGATGCTAAAAGTAGCAGAATACTCCAGATTTTCAAACATAACTGGTTATCATTATTATGCATTTTAATTTCACACTTTATCACCTTCAGACAAAAAAAGCAACAACTTTTTTAAGTTACCAAAAATCGAATTAAAGTTATTTACAATGTATTTATTTCAATGCTTCCACAGTCCATGAGACGATTCTCTGAGGTCCACAGTTTGAGAATAGCTGCTCTTTTCGTGAACTGCTTCGTTTTGAAGATATCAGCTATAAAGATTTGTGCCTTCTCTTGAACAGTAGTTCTTACTTTCTTTCTAACTTAAAGCTCATTTCTGGTAAGTGGGACAGGAGTAATGTGAACAAAGATAGGAAAAGGGAAAGCTAAACAAATGCATCTCACAAACTAAGAATATTTTCACATAAGGAATATTTTCTCTCAACCTTACTGTGCTTTACAGCACGGGAGTCTTATGACGAGGAGATTCAAACATTAACAGCCTCCTCCTCACCTGAGTTTTAACATTAGCTCCTTTTGTTAGCTAACCTTTCATTTGTAAGTAGATGCATACCTTAATTTGTGTAGTGTTACAGAATAGAAATAGTCCCGACATTCAGTTCGGTTCAAAAAACTTCATCTGTACCCGAGGGGCAATCGCAAGTAATACAATGAATAATGGGATTTAAAGAAGAAAAAAAAATAAAGCTCGCATGAAACTGATCACAAGGTCTGATTATTCTCAACATCATCTTGGAAAGTACCACTAAGTAAGGAGAGCTTCTCCTTCCTTTCTTGAAATCACATTAGCAAATCCCATAAAGATACTGAAGTCCTTACCACAGCTTCAAAGTTATCGCAGAAACAAATTTATCCGTTCAAATCTTCCCAAAAAATTGTATCTGAGTAAACAATGTATTCTTTATTAGCATTACATTTTAACAAGCTTTGCATTATTAAGTAAAGCCAGTAAGATCAAAAAGCTGAATTTTTGTACAAATGCATTGATGTCAGTGATGCTGGAGGGCCCAAACAGAGGCCCCAGTATGAGTAAACATTGTAACCCCAAACCAGCAATGGAAATTCACATGATCAACAGTCACTTAGAGGCAGGGGGGCTGTCGAATTCCTGCTCCCAGGCCCATTATGAGCTCGCTCTGCCAGGGCTGGCCACAGGAACAGACAGAGGAGGCCCGAATTGTCACACACAGAGCAGGGATTGTGTATTGCTGATCTGTCACCTAACTACAGCAACAGAATGCAGACAGTGGGCCGTAATCATTGTTTGTAGCCTGGCCTTGGCCAGGGCCACAGTTTAGGCCACATATCTCCCATACTTGGCCATGTTTGGAATTTATCTTTAGTCCTTTCTATTTTTTTTTTTTGCTGAGGTGCGCGTTCCTCTCCGAAGCACCAGCTCTGCAGGGGAGCTCATTAAAAAAGATCTCAGCGCAGGGCGAGAATAAGAATCAAATAAGACTCAACATTACTTAGAGCCAGTGACACTGTAATGCGACTGGGCAGCAGATAAGTTCAATCTTGTTTCTGGGTGTCATGGCTATAAAACCACAGGCGCTGGGTGGCAAAAAGGCATCCTTTGTTTCCTCACCCATGATGGTGAATCACAGACCTGCGCACGCAGTAGCCATAGTAATCATCCCGACGTTGTTTCCCCAAGCTGTGATCCAAACAAAGACAGATTCGGAGAGATAATATTAACGTCACTGTATTTTCAAAGTTCAGTGCGCCTGGTTCTACCCCACTTTAAGTGTTTTTTTTTGTTTTTTTTGCACTTTCATTTTCCTTTGGCCTGATAACCCGCTTGCTTTCTTTGTGGGTCAGGACATGGCAGATTTAGTGGAGGGAGTGCTGCGGCACAAAGCCCTTGTCATGCCTCACTGAGCGTACAGAGAACAGGCTGAAGTAAATCTAAATGTGAGAGAGAAATCTCACCAGGCGCCCCCAGTGAGCTTTTGTCGAGTCTGTGTGTGATGGTCAGGTGATAATCGCTGACGGAAAGCATACAAGTACAGAGGACATTGAGTAGAAATGTGAAAAATAAACCTAAAAATGAATGTAATGCCCTGTGAATTATATCAACACCCCAACAATTTGGCTTGAGACGTTTCAGTGGGGTAAACCTTGTTTGGAACCTACCTTACCGTATTTTGAGAAATTAAGGCTGACCTCTTGATACTTGAAGTAGGCATGCATTTGCATGCTGTGTACTTGTATACAGAGCTGTCACTCATAAATATGCACTTTCACTTTGTCGTGGTAGTTCTTGCTTTAAATCAGGATGAGTTTTCGGTTCTGCATCTCCTCTCTGCAGTTTTTCTCAAACAAACTGCAGCTTTTCCATCAGTGGCCAGAAAAATGAGCGGAGTGAGGCTGAGCATTCATTTCAGGGAACGGAGTTTCCACTGGATACCTTTTGACCGTAAGAACAACAGAGGAATTAAACTGCTGGGGCTGCTTTCCAAATCTCCATGGTGACAAGCAAAACCCTTGGAAAGTATCCAGAGCAGTCACTCTGCAAAGACCTCTCTTTCACTCTCACTCACTTTGTCTCCCTCTTCCTTTGTGTCTCTTCCTGCTCATGCGTGTGATTGCAGGGGAAATAATAGCTTTTTGGCATTTGACGCCTATCCAGCTATAAAATGTGAATACATTGTATCAAGTTTTCAAATGATGAGCTAAATCAGACTTACACTAAGGATAACATCCTCTGGTCGCAAATGTTTAAAGCCAGTGTGTCAGCGGCCTTCACATCAGAAGTGTCACTGGCATATGTCTGACTGCATCACGCAGCTGCATATGACACAGTATCTCCTCTGTACACTCACCTGTCAAGCTGAAAAGCACCAGTGAAGTGCGAAGAGTGGAGAAAAAGACACATGCACCCATACAAATCGATTGAAATTTTGGCAACTTGGCACAATTACAGAATTTAGAGAGATCTGAATGAAACAGTCTATGTTGGGAGTGTGCTACAATTGGAACTTTGGCACCTTGTTGTACTCCAGCCCTCGGGATAAACAGAAGATTGTAAGCTGGAGGCTCATTCGGAATCCACATGCTTCTCTTAATAACCTTGTAAATGTCAAATGACACTGCAGACCAGACTTGCTGCTGGGAAATCATTAGAAGTGCCATTTAATTCAGCAGTTTGCATCCAAACAGTAAATCTAATCACAAGGAGGTACTGTTTGTGAGTGTGTGTGTGTGTGTGTGTGTGTGTGTGTGTGTGTGTGTGTGTGTGTGAAATAAATAGAAAATATAGGCTACTGTAGTTGTCTGTTCCTACAAACATTTTCTTTAAGTATAAATAAGTGAATTTACTTTTCCTGTAGTGTCAAAATTAAGATGGCACACTCATTGTCTTTGATCATTGTACTGATTGATGTACTATCTCAGCATCATCATGCAAAGGCGGGGTCAACCTGGACAAGTCACAGGGCTGACATACAGAGACATACAACAATTCACACTCACATTCACACGTACGGGCAATTTAGAGTGACCAATTAACCTAACCCCTAATTTACATGTTTTTGGACTGTGGGAGGATGCTGGAGTACCTGGAGAGAACCCACGCTGACACAGGGAGAACATGCAAACACACAGAAACGCCCTGACCCGGGAATCGAGCCCAGGACCTTCTTGCTTTGAGGCAACAGCACTAACCATTGCACCTCTATGCATTTTTTTAAATAATCTGTCTTAATTTACAATTTTAAAAAGGTTCAGCAACAAGATCAGAGCAACGAGGTGAATATGACAGTGTCCACTGCTTTTTAGAAAACAGTGATCTTGCATGTGCATCACACATTCTGAATCTAGAAGAAATGAAATAATATGTGAAAAGCAATAAAACCTTGGTAGTTACAGTGATTTCTCGTACTTAGAGCAATTTACAAAATAATCTGATGGCATGTGGTGCTTATTATAATAGATTTAATACAGTGACGTACAGTCAACGGCATTGAATCTGTAAAAAAGTTGTTCTCATTTGATGTTCTTTTTACATGTGACAACATTGAAGTTAATCAGTGTACAATGACATTTTATATATAGTTTACATATATACAACATTAATCCGAGGCACAACTTTCCTCAATCACAGCACATGTCTGTTGGCCTGGTGGGGCAGCATGACAGTTTTTAATGATTCTCGATGTAAAACCAAACATCACAAAATAACCACAACTAAAAGCAACAGCTGTGGAAATTTCTGTGAAACATAGTGTCCTGTTTTTACAATATGGGACAATACTGGCCACATCTCACACGAAGTGGGTCCTGGGAATCCTGGGCCTGCAGTATATGGGCCCGACCGCTAGATGTCGTTGCTGCCTGTGTCCCAGCCGATGGCTCCCCCTCAGGATGCACTTTTCTATCTGGTATTTTAAACTCAACCGATGTAAATGAAGATAGACTACCGTTATTATTTGTCCACGTTTTGGACGTGTCAATCTTTGGTGACACCCTGAATCCTTTCCCCTTCACATTCCCTTTCATATTATTTCTCCCACTTTCCAAACTCACATCATCCATAAAGGGGTCAGAATCACTTCCATGTGGCATGTTGTAGTAGGTGCACTTTGGTGTTTGAGGCTTTGCCATCTCCTCGAGCTCTGATGATGATATGGCTGCAAGAGGGTTTTGTTGGGGTTTATGATGGGTTGCGGAATCCTCACTAGTGTTCTCTTGGCATGTATCCATAGATGTGCTATCTACATTACCATACATTCCCTGGGAGAGTGGAGGAGATTTTCTGATGAGGTGATTCTCCTTGAGTAGCCACCTACCTTGGTCGATCAAAACACCATCAGGTGAGTCTTTCTCTGAAGCGAAAGAAATGCACTGTGTGGCCACTGTGGCAGGTTCGGCATCTGCCTTCTGTAAGATTGCACCACTGAAATAAGACAGATCCTCCCTTGAGGCTTTAGTGTCTGAGTCAAAAGAAGAGAAACTTCCTCCACTTTTTGAGCAGGAATTTTGCAATGCTTCTGAATTACTTGCAACTGACCGCCGTGAGTTAGCTCGCTTCACATTTGTTCTCCCAGTGGAGTTATCAGTCTTGTGTCTGCAGACTGGATAGGTTTTCTCTGAAGGGTCTTCTCCACTCTCTGTGGCAATATCTACAGACTCTTGAATTTTATATCCACCACTCTCCGATGTTTCCGGCCTGTAATCAGATAAATCTGAGGTGTTTGGGCTCGGCAGGCGTTTTAGACCATATGACTTATCTTTTCTCCTTTCTGGAATGAGAGTTTGTTTAGCTCGTACAACTTGAGCATTGTCTGGCTCAAGCCTAACATTCCCCAGAGCGTCATATGTGAATATAAGGGACGAGGACTGTAGGGCAGAATTAACAAAGTCAAGTAATTCCTGTGATATTTCCACGGGGTGTGGTACACTGCTGCTTCTTTCTTCGCGATGCTCCCCTCCCTCGTCTGTTTCGAGTTCATTTACACTGTCTGTGCCATTACCTTTATCATCCTCACATTGACCCGCGGAGGAATATTTTAAAGGTGATTCTGTGACATATTCCGCCACCTTAGCATCTGCATTTTCTCCCTCCTCAGTGCTGCACTTCTGTAAATACCAGGCCTCCTCTAGCTGAACTTTATCATCCATATCCCCATCTGCATCATCAGAAACATTTCCTTCTTCAAACTCATCCTTTGAATGTCGCTCTATGGCCTGGACTAACTCTTTCTTCCTTTTGTTAATGTCTTCCCTCTCCTCCTCGTCTAGACTTTGCTTAGCTTTTGCATTTTCTTCGATCTCTACAGTTTCTTTTTCTTCTATGGATTCTTTCTCAACATGAATTTTTGTTTTCTCCTGTTCTTTCCTGCTACCTTCACACCTTTCTTCTTCTTCTGTATTATTTTCTGATTCTTGCTTCTCCTCTTCCTTCTCATTGTTTTCCTCACTATCAATCTCACTTTCTTTTTCTTCCTCACTTTCAAATTCTTCTTCATTATCCGCCTTGATATCTTCTTTCTGATCCCCCTCCTCAACAAACTCATCAACACATTTCCCTGTAAACGCAACGGCTTCTTCTACAGCCTTCTTCAGTTCAATTCTACCTTCTCTCTTCTCCTTCTCATCTTTCTCCTCAGTCACCTCTTCCATTTCCTCTTCCTGATCAATACCTTCCTCTGCTTCCTCCTCCTCCTCCTCCTCCTCCTCCTCCTCGTTATCTCCGACATTTTCAGCATCTACTTCCTCCACTTCATCTGTATCCTCAATAACCTCATCTGCCTCTTCATCTATGTCCCCCTTCTCTTCCTCTTCTGTCTCTTCAATACCTTCCCTCTCATCAGTCTCCTCAACACTGTCCTCCTTTGTTTCTTCATCTTCTTCATCCATGAATCCCTCCCCTGACTCCTCACTTGCTTTTGTCTCTTGTACTTCCTCCCCCTCTTCCTCTTCATCCACTGTCAACTCTTCCTCTAGCCCTTTCTCTGATTTTTCAGTAGTTTCCTCCTGCTCTTCACCTTCCTTTTCAGCTTCCCATTGCTCCCGCCCATTTTCTATTTTGTCTTTTGCCCCCTCTTCTTCCCTTGCCTCTCCTTCACTCCTGTCACTATTATCATCATCTATTTTTTTTGTATCCCCATCTTCTTTGTCAATC
This sequence comes from Mola mola, assembly GCA_001698575.1. Lineage (NCBI taxonomy): Eukaryota > Metazoa > Chordata > Actinopteri > Tetraodontiformes > Molidae > Mola > Mola mola. The sequence continues at coordinate 599,571 of KV751351.1, read as the reverse complement.
ACCCACTCCCTGTCCTCCTCTACATCGACTACTTCTTCCTTTTCTGCATTTTCATTTTCTTGTAAGGGCTCCTCTGTTTCTTTCGGACATATTTGGCCAATGTCCGTTTCCTGAACTTGATCAGGTTCTCGCTGTAACGTGCCCTGTTCACTATCTTCATCATCTTGTCCCGTGTGAATAATGTCCTCAGCCATGCAGATAGCCTCAGCCTCTGGAGACCATTTTGTCTCATTGTCACATTCATCACCAAACTTTTCCACATCTTCCTCTGAGTCCGACCAGTTTCTTTCAGTTTCTACAAAAGTGCTGTCATCTACAGGGTAAAAACCTCTAGTCTGCTGAATTGTTGAAGAAATCTCGGCTCTAAGATCTTGTGGCATATTCAGTTCCTCCATCAGCTCATTGATAACCGATTGCTGGTCCACAAACACATCCTCACCTTCCGAAAAAACCTCCAGGGCAAATTCTGTTTCTGAAACTTTGGGAGATAGCGGTTCACTCTCAAGCCTTTCCCTCAGAATTTGGAAATCCTTCCAGCGTACTCTGAACTGTGAAGACGTATTGCTTTGCAGATCTGTCAAGCTCGCCCTCTGCTCTTTCTCGTCCTCGATGGCGGAAATTTTCTGCAGGGATTCCATCATTAGCAAAGCCTCGGAAGCGCTTTTTGATTCTCTGCCCCTCAGGTTATCTTGTAGAGTCATCACGGACAGGAATGACAGGAAGGCTTTACACGACGAGCCGAACACCGAAGCCACATGCATAGAGAAATCAGGTAGGCTGCTGGCTTTCTCGAGATTGGACTTTGTGTCGGTGTCGGATGCCTGTCTGAGGCACTGCAGTGATGAACAAAGTTGCTGCAAGACAGGTTTTATCTTTTCTTTGGGACTTAAAATGCTGGATATGGATGATGCGGATTCATTTTCAAATGGACCAACAACCTCTGCAGATTTGTGTGCCCTCTCCTGGAGTGCGGGTGTGACTCTGACACTTGGCATTGAAACACATAAGCCTCTCAAATATGTTTCATTGCACAGCAGAGCTGGAGCTGGATGTGGAAGCGGTACCGATAAACAAGAAGCTGATTTTTTTAAAGCATCGCCAGGTGATGAACAGTTTTCATCTAGATTAGTCCAGTGTCCATTCATTGTGTCTGCTTCGGAATCGCCACCAATCTGAAACTCAACTTTGGAGTGAGGTTCCAATTCATCTGTGATGATGTCGTCAGTGTAAGGTGCCCTGTCTGGGCTGACTTTCTCCAACCAGTTCTCAACATACTGGTGAACTTCAGATTGTGAAAGATTGAGAGAAGGCATTGACAAACTCTCACTTAAATCTGAATTCTTTTTGGGCAATGAAATGTTGTTCTCGATCATAGAGTCAGGCTTGCTATTTGTCTTTTTACCTGGCAAAAGGGATTTTTTGGGTTGTAAAATGGCTGACATGTTCTTCTTCATCTGAGGTCCTCTGATTGGAGTATTTAGATCATAGCCATTAGCTTTAGCAGCTGCTTTATTCATGTTTTGTCTCTGAGATGGAGTCATTTTCACATTTTCCATGTTCGCTAATAACTCTTGCTCTTTCTTGGGCATCTTTTTGCCCTTACTAACTTTCTGAATTTGAGGCTTTTCAGGACCACTACTCATTTGACCACTCTTAGCACTTTCTGACGAACCCAAACTCATTTTATTGCTGCTGAGTCTTTCTGTAGATGAGCCTTTGCTATGTTTAGAAGGGATTGTTGTGCCTTCCTTTGGTTTTTTATCTGAGCCGCTGGTTGAAATTGAACTCTTCTTATTCTTCAAAGTGTTGATCATCTTTTTCTGTTCGATTTTAGCAATTTGGTCTTTTTGTAATGGGCCTGGTATTTGAGATTTTATTGCAGTTCTAGCCTTATTCTCAGTACCTGAGGATAAATTGTTTGTAACCTCATGTACTGGATGTATAGGTTCTGAAGACAACGATAACATCTCCTCTTTCTGTCTTTGTTGTGAGTCGGCAGTAGAAAAATCTATATCACAATCATTGCTGGATGAATGCGGCCCTGAGAAAGTCGATGGTCTGCTTTCTGTTGCTGGAATGGAAACTTGTAAAGGTACACTGTCTGCACTGTATTCTTCATTTTCTAAATAGTTATCGTAACAGCTTTGACTCTCATAAATATGCATCACAGTCTCTGTAACCTCCATCCCATTATTCTGTATCTGAAGGACTTCAGCTACTCCTGATGACCTGACGGAGGAGCGAGAGCCTCTCTTGATCGCCCCTGCAGACACTGTTTTCCGGGGTTTTGGGATTGGCCTGTTCCTCCTGCTGCTACTGCTGTGTTTGACAAGGCAGTACTCCTCAGCTGTCTCACCATCAGCTGTCTTCTCTATATAGGCATAATGTCCCTGGGTGCTCTCTTGAACCCCTGACTTAGTCACGGTTTTCACACTCTCAACGGACGCCTTCTTTTTTATGTGCAGAGGACCTGGTGTAGGAGTGCGTTTGAAACTTGTTCTTGCTTTTCCCAAGGCTGATGAAGTGTAGCCCTCGTCGTTAAAACCGACAGCCTTGCCAGCTTCAGTGGGAAGAATCTCCTCCTTTGTTTCAGCTTCACTGATGCTGGAAGAATCTTTGGCAACTACGTTGTTTGAGTCAGGAGAGTTGTTGCGTGACCCAGGAATGAAGGTGGTCCTCTTGCTAAGGACGGAGCGGCTGAGTGTGGTGGTCCAGTGGAGCAGCTCTTCCTCTTTGACTGTCAGATGAACTTTCATCTCCACTGTCATGCTGCCGTCTTCATTCACACGGAAAGACTTTACAATGTCATCTTCATGAGGTACAATGAGTGCATGATGCTCATTGCTGACCATGTTGGTTCCACACACCTCGGATATTTGACAATACGTGTCCCCTGTTTGGTGATCAAGTTGGTTGTTCATGCTACCGTTTCGAGACTGGTTTACTTGGTCAACAATATATCGCTCTGACGACAGGGAAAAATTCCTGGAACCTCTTCCACTGGAGATGGATTTGTTGTTCTCTTTTGTTTTGGTTGAAGATGTTGAAGGTGAAAATTAAAAAAAAAATTTAAATGAAGAGTTTGCAAAAGAGAGGACAAGAGACAAAAAGAGAAAAAATAAGAGGATATAATATAACAATGACATACATATTTTAGGAATAATGAAGCTTCAGTCAACAGCTTGTTGTTTTAGCTTGGCATAAAGACAACAATCAGCTAGGCCTGCTCCATCCAAAGGGCAAAAACCAGAACCAATGAAGATATCAATGTACTAGCTGAGAATAATTCCAGTAAAAAACTGTTCATGCAAGTGCAATATGTGACTTTTATATTCTGTTTGGATAAAACAAACAAGACATAAAGCAGATTTTGCTACCTTTTGGACAAAAACAGGCTAGTTGTTTACTCATTATTTTTGGGCATTGTTCTAAGGTAAGCTAACTATTTCCTGGCTCCTGCATTGTTAGTATACAACATGAAATTGGCAAAGCACGCTGGGTCTTGCAAAGCAACTAAGCTTATTTAGGAAGAACTGACCCTTTCAAAAACGACCAAATTTCACATGAAGTACACTTCAATAAAGATGAAATTTGCTGTGATATTCCTCATGGGACTTGTTAAAACACATAGCTCTGCATACAAATGGTACTCCACAGTGGTAATGTTCAATTGTTAGTTTTAATTCTTTTTTTGCATTTTTTGCATTTGCTGTTATTGAATACGCAATCATCAATAATCAGAAATCCAAAATAGGCCACTTACATTTTTACTTTACAGATCAATGTACAGTCGCACTGACACTTACGAGCGTTGGGCTGCAACATTGATGCTTCCACAGTATCCATGTACATTCCCTGTGTCACCTGGCCCATTCTGTGAAAATTGTAATTTCCTAATCTGAACGGCTCATTGCCAGCTGCCACAACAACACCCGCGCACAGGATGAGTGTTGCAAGACCATCGACCTGTAAGAAAGGCAGAAACATTTCTCATTACTCAAATCACTTTCAGCTGGGTGTTTTTACATCAAGTCACTTTATACAATGCCAGCTGAAACATTTAAACTGAACAGAATCCTTGAGTTTGCAGTATCAAAAGTTGGACTGTTTGCATTTCTCTGGGCCACATAGCAGCCAAGAGGTCACATATGGCATATCATATGGCTTTTTGAGAGGAAGCATGCCTGCGAACTTTAACAGGTCTGTTGCTGTTAAAGGACAAATGGAAAGAGGGATTACATTGTGACAGCAGTGGGTAAATATTTTGCTAGCACCTTGCATCATAGTTGTAAGATTTATAATGTTTGTAGAGAAGGAGTGTAAAAAATTGATTCCTAATTTTGTAATATTTACTACAAAATGTTGTTATATGTATTACAAAATTAGGCACATACCTACTTATTGTAGTTAATCAGTTTTATGCAGTTTTATGTGAGTCAGCAGTCTACCACAGACTATTTTGGATGCTGTTTGTGGCACTATTTGTTGTTCTGTGGTTCAGAGCAGAGATTAGCTCCAAATCCCCTTCAGCACGACCTCAGTCAATGTTCTTTGGGCTTTTATGGACCTGCAAATCAAAAGGGCAAGTTCCTGGAGAAAGTCTATTTTGATAAGAACAGTCAGCTTTTAAGCCATTTGTTATGTTTTCCAGGTTGTGGTCTTGTTTCCTGGTGATATTTGTTAATGTGACTCTTGTTGCATGCTAAATATGGGTGGTGAAATTTTGGAGATGAAAAAAAATATTTTCCATCATTAAATTCTATTTTTGTTGAGGTGCATTTAACTTGGGGCAGGTACATTAAATCAAACTTTATCTCAGATCATTATCTGACATTGCTCTTGAGCATATGTTTGTCTTTCGGTTGGCTAAAATTTCTAAAGACCAGTCAGAGTTCAATTTATTTATTTCTCCCCCTTCCTCCTTATCTTAAAAGCTTGGCAAAGGAGGTGCAGCTGAAGGAGAAGCCCAAGCAAATGATGCTGTGTTTCATTGTCTTGGTGCATTTCGGAAGATACACTTAAAGAAGAACTCATATTTTTTAACCTTTATCATACTTGTCAGTACTTTAGGATCAAAACATTCACAAAATACAGTACATCTATTTCTAAATTACTCCCCTATTGAGTTCAGACACTAGGACCATTTTCCTTGAAATGGCTAAAGAATCAACAGAACTGGGCACATGGAAAGATTGGAAACAGTTGTTTTGTTTTGAGCTCAAAATGTTGAACCGTTGAGGTGAACGGTTTTCAGAAGTTTATGAAAGACAAACAAATTTGTGGTGATTTATTCCAATGCGTTTATTCCATACTGTGGTAATCTGCTACATCAGACACCACTCGGGAATGAGCCCTAAAAAATTCCTCTGTCTTTCGTAAACATCAGAAAACTACAGAAAATGGTGTCCCTTTAGCAATTGACTGCAATTTATTTCTGACATTTCGACTTTCCCCCTGTGCTGTTTGATTGTTTAACCTTTTCAAGGTAAATAGTAGCATCCAAACTCAATACTGGAGTCATTTTGAAAATAGATGCATGTTGTGAAAGTTCAGATGTTAAAAGATTGATAAATAGGACATAGACTGGCTTAGCTCCACAGTACCAGTCTCGCTGTTTGATAAACATGGCTGGAAGTAGCTAAGCCTGAAAGCAAGGAAAAGCAGCTGACAAAGCTCTGTCTCAAGGAAACAAATCCTACCCAACTACTTTAATCCCAAGTTTCCCATCGAAATGCTTTTAGTTTGCCAAAAACATACCCTCCTGCCATCCGATGAGTAAAGTTTCAGCACCGGGAACTGCAGGATCTGGGAAAGGTAATCCAGTAGAGCGTCAAAGGTAGGTGCTGTTCTTCTGTGCAGCACAATTGTGCGTTTAACATTGGGATCCCGATTATTGATGACCATGAGTTTCTTTGGCGTCCGCACTGCCACCCTCGCGGGGACCCTTGCTGTCCTGTTAGTGGCTTCATTCCGTCTGCCAAACTGGACACGATGTCGTCGTCCCGCGCTGAAGGGCCTGGTGGTATTCCATGGCACCTGCCGCCGGTTCACTTCATCCAGGTTTAATGGCTTCACCCGTCTCTGATCAGAACACACGTATGATCCCCCATCATGCAGTTCATCCAAAGCCCTGACCAGGTGGGTCCCGCGAGGTGTGGTGATGGTCCTCACACCAAACGGCAGTGGCACTTTCCTTGACAGAGCGTCCAGCAGAGCATCAAATGTCTTGAAGGTGCGGCCATTGATGACCATGCGATGCCCGCCAAATTTAATGTCGCCACTTTTGTAGAAGCATACTCTTTTAGAGGCTGAGGGGTCCGTGATTGGCTGAAAAGGTCGGGAGGGCAACGTTTGCCCGCTGCCGGAGGACAGTTCCTCGCCAGGTGTGTTGCTCATCTCGTGTGGAGGTGGCTGCAAAGCAAGCAGGGAGAGGGACAAAGATGGTTACTTGTTACAACAATATGACCAGACGTGATTTAGAAGACATTCTTTTACACACACCGCTGGATTGGATTGGATTTGAATTTATTTTGAACCTCAACAAGAAAAAGTAAAATGGACAAACAGCAAATACAACATAGAAAGCATAACTCAGCATAAGATTGTCACACATTTTATGACTCATTTTACACAATTGAAAGTGAGTAGGAAGAAGTATGCAATTATTTGCTCCCACCCTTTCTCCGTAAATTACTTTTCATTAATTATTCTTTTTCCTCTTACAATATAGAACCTCAACAGTAGTTATGTTCTTCAACTGCTTCTAATATATGGCTTCATTTTGCAATTATCTTTATCTTACATAAAACAACATTTTGATTAATATGTCTCTATCAAATATACAATGCAATATAGTGCCATTAACTACATATTTATGTACTTTTTTATATTTGTATAGAATATATGTGTTTGTCTGAATGAATAGTTTGTGCTTCTTTACAATGGGAGGTTACATTTAATTCCAGTGGAAACACATTTTTCACATCTCTTTGCAAAAAGTAGCATATTTTCATTGTTTGAATCGATAGTGACATACTGATTTTTTAATCACTGTCTCCAAGTGGTTAATACATATGAGCATTTTAAACAACACTGCAAGTGGTTTCCAGTATTTGTTTAGTAAAGGAGAGAAGTTGCTTGAAGCTGCACAAAATTGTATTTTTTTTTTAAAGAAACGCAGCCATGATGTCTAAGGTCAGTGTGAATTAAGTATATACTTATATTATGCAATGTATTGTGAATGAAAAGATTTAGTATACAGCAAAATACTTACATAAGAATGCATGCATTTAATTTAATGTAAAATTTTCTATATGTCATTACCTTCTACAGATTTATGTTAAAGTATTAATAGAGGAGTGCAGTTGCATTAGAACAGTGCTAGTTACAGTTTCAGAACCCCTGTTAGGCAAAATGTTCTAAAGGTTTATATCAGTCTGCAATAAAGCATCAGGGTACAAAATAATGTTTCGCAACAGATTCTGCATTGTTATTGTTAAAATGATGACCCACAATGTCAACAATACAATGTACTGCGGAGACTTTGCCATACGGAAGACTGTCACATCTGAAACATAACAAGTAAATAACAATCACTTGTTAAAATTACTGACTGGTAAATAAACAATATAATGAGCAACACTTACCGTATAGCTCACATTTCACCTTTGTAAAAAGTCTAAATCCACAGAAAGTGTATGTCCCTTATTTCCCCAAGCGCTCGATCAAAGCCTCTCAGCAACGTCCGAGGACTATTTACAGACATGCAACATCATGGCCCATTTGCTTAATCTTTGCCTCCCAATTCATGAAGATGTCAAGATAGGGTAAAAAAATGAAGGAAAAACAGAAGCGCTGCATGGCAGCACACTGAAAACGTGTACTGCAAAAAATAAAAAAATGAAAAAGAACGAAAGAGAGACAGAAAAAAGAAAAAGGGAAATGTTCTCAGGCTCACTAGCCCTAAACATCACCTTCCATCTGCGTGTTAAGGTCAAGTGATAAAGCAGGTCTCAAAGGTTTAGTTAGTACCTCAGTAAATACGTGAAAATTGAGGAAACTACATGAACTCTCCCGGTGAGATCATATTTGTAAACCTTTGCCGCTCCACATACTGCCGGTGGCGAGGACTATTTTTAATGTGCAAGCAGCCCACATAATCAGATTTGAGAGGCCTAATAGGGATTACTGTAAAGATTTTGTGCCCTTGGAGACAGCATGAGGCAGAAAAGGATCTTAATGGAGTACTTTTACCTCACAGCAGGTTGAAATCCACCATCACATTTCACAGCACACACTGTATCAGAATTCACACCCCTCGACTATCTTTGTGTTTATAATCTGAAAGAATTGAGACCATAGTTTTGAGCAGGCTATATCTTTGTGAGCAGCCTTGGAAAGCTAACACCATATATGTTAAGGTTTGCACCTTGTAGGCGACTTGAATTGTGTTCAGTGGCTAATAACTTAATTGCGTCAGTGGGTGAGAGATGGGTCATTGCGCTGCAGTTGGCAGACAGTGAGCTAAGTGTCCCTGACTGAGTGAAAGCTGCTGACACGTGTACTGTCATGGAAGATGGGTTGGATTTAAGGAAAGGCTGTGTAATTCAGACAGAGTCCAGTGTGAGGAAACATCCCTTCACATGTGTTCAAAGGGTGTATAATCACAAAATGAAAGCTACATTCGTAGATTCAGTAACCATCACTTCTTGTAAAACAATGAAGATTAATATGGACTTTGCCATTTGGAGTAGATACAAACTAGCACTTTTTTGCTCACCTTCGACTAAAGTGGCACGCTGATCTCTCTGGATTAGCGGGATGCAAAAAAACAAGCCAGTCAGTGCCAATAGATGCAATAAGCAGCGTGACCGCTGTGCCCTAAGACTTTTTACTTGAATGTCACAGGACTGATCCGCACAACCACCGTGCCTTCATCAAAAGCCAAAAGTCCTACCGAAGGCATAAGCCTGTTAATTACAGTGAATAAATCAGTCATCTGCTGCCTAGATTAAAGAAAGATCTCTTCAACCTATTTAGGACTAAATGTTGGCAGTACCAAACAAGAAGTATTTTACTGCTCCAAAAAATTGCAAATTAGTTTTATCATTATTATTTTTTTTTTTTACCTTGCATTACAATGAAACTGTTTACACTCGTGACCTGTTGGATAGTTGTATCCATATGACTCCGTCCACTGAAAAGTCGTGTCTTTCCCTGAGTGTTTTTGTCCACTTTTTATAGATCTGAGCTGGTAAATGAATCCAGTGGCAGTTTGGCGCCATCTAACGATGGATAGACATATTGCCAAAAATGGGGGCTGTGTTTTGTTAAAAAGCGGAGCGTAAAATGTATATCGTGACGTTCATAAAAGTCTGCCCTCTTTGTTTGAGTAACATACTAAACGACGAATAGACTATATTCCGCTCCCAAAGCACTCTGGGAAAGCTTTGAATGCTCCTCGATTGATTAACACCCCCTGCAACATGCATCATGCATCATCTAGTCAGGTCTGCTACACGGCGGAGGGTTAGTGTGCGGTCGGGGTCCGCAGACGCCGCCAGCACCGCCTTCCTCCACTGCTGTGGTCTTTGTCGCGGATTACTTTCCTCTCATCTTCTCCCGACTTGTGTACCTCGTCAAATCCGACAACATGGGCAAAAAGGAGGAAGAGGATATTATCAGAATTGCAAAGAAGATGGATAAGATGGCGCAGAAGAAAAACGGGGTGAGATGTGCCAGAAGAATGAATGCTCAGCGCTACCTGAGGGCTGTCCAACGTTAGCCGATCAGGCTGATGTGGGTGTTTAGTTAAGGTTGGCGCTACTGGGACTGCGACGGAGTTAGCTGCTGGCTAGCTAATCAGTTCAGTGACTTTTCCAACTGGTACTAAACCATTACACTCAACAGTCAGTTTCAGGGCTAATTGACATACGCTACCTGTTGTTGCTAACTAACGTCAACTGCTTAGCCGCTAATAGCTAGCTTTTAAACTCCCATACCGGCGATGCTAAGAGTTGCTAGCAGTTAGCTCTTGCTAGCATTTTGCCATGCAACGCAGTAAAGTAATAGACGTAACTACATCAATTTTGAAAGTTTCAAATAGACATTGCAATATTATCTTTTAGTTTGCTTTTTTTTCTCTCGAGCTTTGGGATTTTACAAGCGGCTAACAGTACGTAGCAAGCTAGGCTGGGCTAGGGTTAGTGCCAGGCATGAACGGTCTTGGATGCTCAGTTGTTAGCTGCATAGTTAGTCATTTGGATGCAACATCCACGCTATTGTTTTTCTCAGTTTATTTATTGCTATTACTATTGTTATTATGATTATTACTCTATTACTACATTTTTACACACTGCTCCTACATTTTTTTCACCCATTGAATCCATTCAGCTATCAAAAGCTCTTACTGGACATCATTTGTTGTATTTTTTTATTAACTTTTATTCTTGAGTTTTGTGTGGGATTAATTTTATATTGTAGTCTTCCCGCTCCCCTCGGCCTTTTTACTTTTATGGCGCTGCTGTGACCTGTGAATTTCCTTGATGATATGATGTCTTTTATTTAACATGAAAGAAATCATTTCTCCCTCTTTGTCGCTTCTTTCTATAATCTTGTCTTCTCTCCAGCTGTTTGTCGCTCATCTGTCTGCACATCACAGTCTTCATTCAATTATTTAGATCTTTCATGTTCCATAGTATTATGGAATAGCTGGATAGTAGCTGTTGCTTCTACTTAAGTCAAGTATTCTGCCACTGTTACATCTCAGTTTACATTGCAGCAAAAGACTTTTCTGGCTCTTCATTACACATTTGTGCAATTCAGCAAATGCTTTCCCCAGTTTTATTTCAGCAAGGAAGTGCAATTTTTCTGGTTGTGACCGCACTACCATAATTCTAACATAACAGCTATAATAGGGTCTAGTTCCATTACTGGTCAATGTGCTACTTGTTTTGTAGTTGCAACTATAAACTAAGGATGGATGTCACAGTTTGGCCGAACCCAAATTTCGAGTGCAGAAATAAGAAATCGAAATCAACACAGGATCATGTTGATGTCCACCTTCAATGGTTAACTTAAATGCATCTTAACACCCCTCTGTTCCCTTCCCTCTCATTTGCAGGCTGGGGCTTTGGACCTACTGAAGGAGCTGCGTAGTATCCCCATGACTCTGGAGCTGCTTCAGGTATCCTTGCTCTCTTCGTCTTAAGGCCTAACATCAACACAGGCAGTGCTCCAGCGAGGAAGCATACTGACACAGTGTCTTTCCACAGTCGACCAGAATCGGGATGTCAGTTAATGCCATCCGCAAGCAGAGCACAGACGAGGAGGTGACATCCCTTGCCAAGTCCTTGATCAAGTCGTGGAAGAAGCTTTTGGGTGATTAGAACTTTTAGGTTCTTCCTTGTCCTTAATCCCATAACAGTTTGTGTCGTCACATGCAATTGTGCAACCAAGCACAGATTTGTAGCACAACTCGCTGTCTATAGACAAGCTGTCAAAAATGCTCTAGAGTTTCTCAAATTAACATCTGTTGTCAACTCAGCGTTAGAGAGGTTCTCCCAGTAACAAGCCAATGGGGGTGGTTCAGCTGTAATCGATGGCATTGATTATGAAAACATGTCGATATGGTAATAGCGCGTAAGTGCGCAGAAGCATAGCTGCACACAGTCAAATCTCTGACTATCACTGAGAGCAAACTACATCTTCACCCATGATGATACTTATGTGGGTGTGTGTTAGAGACCCGAGTGTGTGGTGCTCTGTGAGCTTTGCAAAAAGGGCCTAACTGCTGCGCTTGAGCACACTGACAGCAAGACCGCATCATTTGTCCTGTTATGTTTATGTCTCCATCCAAGCACGATATATTAGCATTAGAATGTGGCAGTGCAGTTTTTAAACTGTCCGTTCACTCAGTCCACTAAACTGAGCCCACAGTTTAGCAACAGTAGCATGTTTTAATTTCTGCAACACTACTGTTACAATACCTTTTCAAGCACTTCAGTTGGCGTCATCTAATTCTGTTATTCAGCCATTGGTCAACGCTTTTTATTTTTTCTATTTCTGTATGTCACCTTGCCCAGAGACTGCAGACGGTGCTCCAGTGCATTGTCCTAAATAAAATAAATGAATGGCTATTTTGACTGTTTTTCCTGATGCAAAAATAGTTTTGCCAGGGATCAAATAAATCCATGTCATACGCATAAAAAAGTTACTTGTTTAAACCTTACAGGCACATGAGCAGCAGCCAGCAGTTAACATGAAATATCTACATATTGTAGTTAAGGTCAAAGTGTTTGGAACAACTCAGTCTCTGTGTTACACAAATTTTGGAGTAGCAGCTCCAGTTCCTGCACAATTATTGACACTTATGCATGTTTATTTTTGTTAAATATCATGAAGTCACAATTGCATGCCTGGGCAGAGCTCTGCGCTTGGCTAACTGCACAACAGTGTGAGAGCCACATTCTGTCTCCGGTCAGAGTGACAGAGAGACCAGAGGATGGCTTCTGTGGTTGAAGAAAACCAAAAAAAAGGTCAATTTAATTAGCTAATGTTAAAGCTGGTTAAGTTCTGTGCAGTTAGTGATGGTGAAGGCAGGATATAGTCAGTGCTGCAGGACACAAAGCAAAACAAATGTGCTTTTCAATAAGTCAGGCAGTAATTATGATTGTCATGTCTAACAGGATACAATCCCCTTTTCCATATTTCACATCTGGTTGGATTGTAACTTTTCGTGCCCAGTTAGAGCTGTGCTGATCGTACAGATCTTCTGAGTGATTCATGAAGGGTTTTTTTTGTTTGTTTGTTTGTTTGTTTGTTTGTTTTGTTTTGATTTTTGAAGACGACATGTTATATTTTCAGCCAATACTGACAAAAATCGCTTGCTGAAGCTGTATTTTATGGCCACATGAGGGTGAGAAAGGCTAAAGAGATGTTGAAGTAACAGTCCATGTCTTTAATAATACTTGTTGTGTTAAGGCTCATAAACTTTCTACCTTCTGTCTGAGGACGTTGTAAGTTACAGTTTTGTTGTTTTGATCTGAAACTGTAAAGAACAGTGTGGCTCTGAGGCAGCAGTTTGAAGAGGTCAGCGAGACAACGTTGTGCTGCGCTTCTGTGCTTGTGGTGGATCACAAACCAAGTTCAGAGGTGCACAGAGGCTTGATGTTGACCGATAATAGATTTTAGGACAATGTAAAGTCATTTGTGGGAATAAAAGAAAGATTTGTTGGCTGGATCCTTTCATAGAACATTTAAGATCAAACCCAAAGTGATAAAGGATTTAAAAAAAAAAGGATTAGATCTTGAACTGAATTTCGAGCTACCTGTAAAACGTGGTGGAAGCACATTTGAGCTAGATAAGTTGGAGCCATCGACCGCTGTCTGTCAGTCCATTAAAAAACAAACTTAAAGCAGACACGTGAGTTTGTCAACTTCCCGTCTTTAATATTCATCTCCGTCCGGCTCAATTGGTGTCTCTCGTTCTCCAGATGAGCCTGGTGGTGGAGAGAAACCTTCAGAGGAGAAGAGGAAAGAACAAACGACACCGGTTGTTTCTCCGTCACAGGGAAGCCCAGAGGCAAAAGAAGAAAGGTAGCATGAAGGATAACTATATTATTTTGATATTTTTAGCGTGATTAATGGTTGACTCAAACATTTGTAATACGGATTTTGAAAGGATTCAGCTGATTCAGCTGATTCGGGTTGTCGTTCCTTACTTCCTCTCACAGCACCTCTAGCAGTAACTCCAGCCACAAGAGCGACAGCGTCGACGTTTCAGCCAACACGTTAATCAACACCTTCCCTCGTGCCCCCGGCACCTCTGACTCCATCAGGCTCAAGTGCAGAGAGATGATAGCCAACGCGCTGCAGGCGGGAGGTAACCTGCTAAAATCAGTGCAACTGAAACTTTGCTCTCACAGGTGGCTTTATGTACAATGTTTTTCATACATCTCTGTCACCCTCCCTGACTTTTAACCCCAACCCAGACGATTATATTGCCATTGGTGCTGACTGTGAAGAACTTGGAGCGCAGGTCGAGGAATATATCCTTTACACTGAAGGGAAACCAAGCAGATGTTTGTGCTCTGTTGTTTCGCAAAATTCTCAATGTTGATGAGTGCTTCTCTTTACTTTCTCTGTGCTGCAACAATTATCAACCGGTTAATTTAAACGAAATTAATCGCCAACTATTTTGGACAATCGAATAATTGTTTCCGTCTCGTTATGAGCAAAAGTCGAACATTTGATGGCAGCAGCTTCTTAAAGGTCAGGATTCGCTGCTTTCGTTTGTCATTTCTGGCAGTAAATGGTTGGTTCGGATAAAGAAGACATTTGAAGACGTCACTTTGGGCTCTTGACTAATCGATTAATAGTGAAAATAATCAGCAGATTATTTGATGAATAAAATAATCGTTGGCTGCAGTTGTAGTTTCTAATATGTCATATATGCCAGTCAGACAATGACTTGGTTACAACATTGGTCTTAGAATGGCTTCTTTATGTCTATATCTCGACGTATTGGACTGAAGCCTGACGGATGCATTGCAACAGTTGAATTCCTTGACTCTGTATCACGTATCTTCCAAGAGTTTAAGAACACAGACATGAAATACAAAAACCGAGTACGGAGCCGAATCTCGAATCTGAAAGACATGAAGAACCCTAATTTAAGGCGAACTGTGCTGTGTGGGAGCGTAACCCCTGAACGGATGGCCAAGATGACTGCAGAGGTGTGTTGAGGCTTGCAGCGGTAGTGTTGTGACAATGTCGTAGGTATACCTGTGTTACAGAGTCTATCTCTCAGTAGTTCAGTTCCTCGCCTTTTTGTGTGTAGGAAATGGCCAGTGACGAGCTGAAGGAAATGAGAAAGAATTTGACCAAAGAGGCTGTCAGGGACCACCAGATGGCCACCACGGGAGGCACCCAGACTGATCTGTTCACCTGCGGCAAATGCAAGGGGAAGTGCTGCACCTACACACAGGTGCAGATTGCCACGCGTGCATCGTTTTACAGGCCGAAGCAGACAGATGTTACCGTCCGATATGAAAGCCTAATACAAGTGCCTGCACTCTGTTTCCATGTTTTGGTTAAATTCTGCGACTCGTGTGTGTTTTTGTTGTCCCAGGTTCAGACACGCAGCGCTGATGAGCCAATGACCACGTTTGTCTTCTGCAATGAATGCGGGAATAGATGGAAGGTAGGACCAAGGAGACGCCTTTATTTTGTGTACCGCCTCCACTTAACTCACCTGCTGTGCCGTTTGGCGCTGATGACTTGCGAAATAGAAGCCTGCATCCTATGAATCGAGATAAATGCACTGCGACATAACTGAGAGATGTTGTGCCTTTTCCAGTGTCTGTAACTCATTTGTATTTGGGTTTTTTTTTTGTGTGTCCTAGTTCTGCTGAGTCTGCTGGTGTTTGCCACTTAGACAAGTAGCAAAGTTCCTGGACCAGGTTCCGTGTCGCTGCAGTCGATTGGAGCTTTGTATTCTGTGGTACATGGTGCACAGCATGCCATACAAAGATGCCACTGCAGTTTCCGTTGGAATAAATATCGCGGTCATAGATCGAGTTCATTGTCAGCTCCCTCATCGTCCTCTTCTCCAAGCTCCTCCGCCTGTTGTTATTAGTTGTTTCTCAGATAAACGCGATCGGTCTTGTCTCATTCTCTTTTATTGGCATTTTTTTACATGTAGTTTTAACACTTTGGACAATGTTTTTGCTTATCTTTCACAAAATTGCATTGTTTTATTTAATTCCCCAATAAAGTGTAATCCATTTGATTAAAAAAGTGCTTCGGTCTTCAGCATCATTTGAGTCTTCAACATCATGAAATCAGGGATGTGAGAGGACCAACTGTGTGTGTGCGCCACTGGTGGAATACTCATCACATCAAAGTGAATGTTGATGTGTGCATATGAATCAGGACAGCATAATGCCAGAGGACACACTATTGTTTTTTATTTTGCCAGGTGCATGGAGGAACAGCACTGAGCCCAGGCCGGTTAGGCTGCATCGCTAAAATGTCATCTAATGATTTAAAGTGACGTCATTTTTTAAAAATACTATCAAATTAGGGTTCTACATTTCATTATTTATTAAATAATTACTTTGTGTTCCACGCTGTAAATAATCCTCTCAGAGCATATTTAGATTTTGAAAGTTTAAGGCTAAACCCTGTTTCCCAGTCTTCAAGGCTTTTAAAATTTCATGAAGTGCCCAGTGGTTAGTGCTGACCCCAAACAGGATAAGCATCGTTTTTGGTTTTGGTTTCTTTTTTATAATTGCTCCAGTAGTGCTCCAGGAGTTTGGTTGACAGGACTGTAAAGAAACTGGTGCTTCCTATCACTGACAGTGAAACCCAGACACGACCAACCAACTGAAAAATTGTTATCTGATGCTTGCGAAAGCAATGAATTTGTCGTTCATTCATTTCGGAAACTGTTCCCCTTCGCTGAGCCACGTGTCCGCCAGGCAGCACAGTTCAGCTGGGTACAGAATGGTAAAGTCGTCGGACGCGCGCGTTTCCACTGTGCTTACATCCCGTGGTGGGCGGGGCAGCGTGACCGCGCCAGCGCTGACGAATTTCATGACGTCATAGAAACGCGACACCCTATCCCTCGAAAAAAGTCAATAAAGTCAATGAAGAAACCGGGACCACAAACAAATGAAACAATGGAGGACTACCAGCATTCCCTTTCGTTTCTTATCAGCATGTGGCCGTTTGACAAACAAAGTAGACAGGCTCTGAGAAAAGGCTGCACGGCCTAACCGTCGCAGGGAAGTGACGATTATGACGACCAATCAGCGGACTGCAGTGGGTTCAGTTTTTTTTCTTTCAGGTATGGTTTAACTGTAGTTCACTATTCAAGGGTGCCATTCGCAGCTTTTAAAAACAGAAACACCGAAATATGCATACTGTACCAAAGCGAACCGAATTCCACTGCTTGGTGGAAAGGGACAAGGGGACTGCTGGTGTCTGGAGTGCACTGTGTGCAACCGAGCGTGGGGAAAGATAGAACCAACACAGTCTGAACAAACTGGTTTTATACAGTACCTTTAAAGTTGTGGGTGTTTCACTGTAGGTATTTATTCTGTGGTAACAGACACGTGCAATAACATTGTGAACGTAGCTGGTAGCGAAAAAATGATTTATTTCCCGCCTTTCGACTTGCCCTGTGCTGTTGCATTGTAAGCACGTGTCAAATGGTCCTAACAACCAAAGTCCATAATCAAGTAGTTTATTTATTTTTTTTCTAAAGATGTATTTTGTGAAACTGTAGAGCCTAAAAAGCCAGGACATATACTTCTCTTTTAAGTACTTGATGGTCATGTGGCGTGTTTTTGTGAACAAATAATTGCAGAGTCAGTAAAATTATTGTGCTTTATTTTATCTCAATCAAAATGCCCACAAGTCATTATTTTCTCGGAGAGTAGCAGAAAAGAACTAACCCATATACTGTAAACATTCACATTATTCGATTTTTTTTTCCTTAAAAATGTATGCTTCAGTAAACTCAGCGCAAAATAACACATTTCATATAGTAAACAGAAGAAGAAACAACATTTATAGGCATCACTCCAAACCATTGGCTTAGATAGTGTTTTGAGGTTGATCTGCGCGGTGTATCCATCAGCTCAAATTGCACATAGTAAGTTAAGTTAACTCTAAGACAAGAAAAAAGTGCCACTGTGTAGCACACAGGTTGGCAAGGAGTTCAGATCCACTGATCTTTGTTTGTCCTCAGCAAATAAAGACACGTTGTTGTCACCCTCTGCCACACCGTTTGGTAGTGCTATCAGAATGGACCATTTTGGTCCAGACTTGGGATTCAAGACAAAACACATGCCACAATTTGGCCAGAGGGAGGGTGCTCCGATAACCGCCCTAATGGCGAGAGTCTGAAAACGACCGTTGCCCATGAGAAAGATGTCATAAAGTTGAATGTCAAGGCACTTCGCCATGTGAGGATCTTGTCTTTGAGTGACACATTTGTGAGGCAACAAAGTCATTTTAACTAAACTACGGGAATACATAACATTATTTAACACTTGGCAACTCTAATTGTAGTCAACGGAGACACTCTCGATGAGCGCATGAACACAGTTTTACGTGGTGGCTTTGGTGTTGCTGCTAACCCGGCCGGACCCCCCAGCTGTTGATTCCGATCACAAGACAATTTCACATTGCGGTTGGGCTTTGACAAAACACATTTTTTGAGTCACGATCGCAAGCTTCAAATGCTGTCAAAAAATGTCACTCGTGAAATTAGGTCATGCTTTATTTGATTTTTACTTTTTTTTTTATATTTTCTGAAAAAGGAAAAATGCTTCTTTGTTTTTTTTTTATGAGTTTAAAAAAAAAAAAAGAAATCACTCATGTTTGCACCATGAATAAGTTTAGCTTAGCCAATTAGCTTAGCTTAGCACAAAAACAGAGGATAAAGGGAAAACAGCTACCAAGAGTCTGCAAAACTGAAAAATAATCATCCTGTCACTTCTTTACTTCTTTACATATTGTGACATGTTTGTTTAGATTCTACAGAATATAAAATCCAAACGTAGCCGTGAAATCACTCATGTTTGCACCATGAATAAGTTTAGCTTAGCCAATTAGCTTAGCTTAGCACAAAAACAGAGGATAAAGGGAAAACAGCTACCAAGAGTCTGCAAAACTGAAAAATAATCATCCTGTCACTTCTTTACTTCTTTACATATTGTGACATGTTTGTTTAGATTCTACAGAATATAAAATCCAAACGTAGCCGTTTTGTCGGGTGTTTTTGTAGCTAGCTAGCACTTTGACAGGAGCAGTAACTTCCAGAAGCCTTTAAAGATTTTCTGTTTCAGACATCTGTTTTTGTTCATTCTTATCAAGCTTTATAAGGTAGTCAGGTCTCTTTGCTAAGCTAAGCTAAGCTAACTGGCCCGCGGCGTATAGCTTAACTTTTAGTTAGCGCATATTAAAGAGGTGCAAACTGTCCCATCTAACTCTCAAGTGCCAAACTAACATTTGGTATATTTCCCAAAATCATACTTTAAGTTTCCAGTCATATATGAATCATAAATAAATAAATGCTTGTGTTTAAGCGAGTAAGAGTTCTTTCAAGGAAATTCCTTTTTTTCCCCTCTCAGTTAGAAGCAAAGTAACTCTCCTTAAGGAAATTATGGACTCATAAAATAAAGTGTTGCACAAACGTTTAGCTACCTACATAATATTATAGATTATTCCACCATCTGGCTTAAATATAATTTTGTACTGTTTTTCTACATTGGCAATAGATATCAATAAATAAAAAATACTTCATCTGGTAAATAGAATTACTTCAATTTCTTACATCACACTGGTAAAACCATATTAAACCTATTAGGTGTGCATTGAGTGACACTCGAATAAAAAAAATAAATAGGCAATCTTCAGTGGTTATGATTGAGTGAAGAAAATTCAAAAAACACCCTTTCGTCACTAATTAGAGTTTCTTAAGGAAAAAAAAAAACTGCACACTGCGTGGAGAGCTTTTGTCACTCTCCTGTTATTTCATCGATAATTACACCCAATCACGCACAGTTTCTGCATGAACTGGAGTTGCCAAGTCTCTGTCACGGGTACCAAGGTGTAAGGTCACGTAACACAAGGGGGTGAAACCAAGGTAAACTCATACAGTACCCCACAAAGCTGCCTGCAAGTAAAGCTAACGCGTAGCCTTTGACTTGAGCTTTGATTTTCATACGCAGTTAATAGAACCAGGCGTTTGTACGTACAATGCCCACAATTCCATTTTTACTATTTACAAACTCATAAATATATAGTTTACAGTAAGAATCGTTCCCCCTCAAACAATCATACAAAAAAAAAAAAAAAACCCAACAGACCTTAAAAAAAAACCCCTGAACACAAACAAAATAGGTGATTTCTATCAAAAGAAAGAAAAGCAAAATAAAACGTATTCATATTCCTTTGGAGTGTTTTGCTATGCTGATCTGTAGCAGTACGTGTGATGTCGAGCCCTCGGGAGGTTTGGAGACCTGAGTGTCTTCGGTCAGGTGCAGATCACAATAGCGCAGAGATCCCTGGGAGGGGCCGGGCCAATGTTCAGGCCCAGGTCATGTAATCCTACACTGAACATACATACAAAAAAAAAAAACTTTAAAAAAGGGGGCGAGGGGAGAGGGGAGGTTAAAGACGGTTAAAGATAACAGGTCGTCACCACCCTAAGATTCGGGGGACTGCTCTGACAGGGCGTTGAGCAGGTTTTTGTAGGCTGGGGAGTTCATGTAGCGAGGATACGAGTCTCTTTGCATTAGTGTGTAGATCTGCAGCTGGGCATCGTCGAACGTGTGCAAGGTGGGTTCCTGCATGTTCCTGTTGATGGCCTCACGCACCCGGGAGTCCAGGCTCACCTTGAAGTCAGCAGCACAATCAGGAGAAAAAGTGAGTGCATCTTCCCAATGAAACGCTTTCTTAAAGGTTTTCCAAAAAAACAGAGCTCGATCCCACGCAAGTCGGGCGTTCCTCATGCTCGACAGCTGAGGAAGCTGCGGATTTGTTTTAAAACACAATCTAAATATAATGAAATAAAATGGCTTGTCTGGTGTAATCCACGTCTCTCAAAGCCCCAAATCTTCGCGGTGGGAGTTTGTGCTAATGCTTTCGGCTTAGCAGCTTTGGTGAAGATTTCATCCCACAAAACAATGTAAATAACTTGTTTTCCAATCAGTATGGGATCACAGGGCTTCTGGAGACTTGGATTATGCTGGACAAGCTGCATGGAGCCATTTTACTGCTCTGATATTGTCTTTAAAACAACTCCCCAAAGCGACTCAACGTTGATACGGCAAAACAAATATATTTATTTCTGAAGTTCTTTTACTAGCAAAATATGATAAAATGCTCTATAATGATTTCAAGAGGACATTACATAATGATTACTGGTTGAAGTTTCAATGTCGGTTTATGGGAATTTTGTTAGGCTTTTTACATCCATGTTGTTCAACTGTTGGTTCAGTGTTGAAACATCAATTGTAATTGTTTCAGCGTTGAAGGTCGGTCATGTGCCAGCCGTGTTCAGTACAAATTCAGCTCAGTAATTAACAAGCATGGAAAAAATGCAAATGAAATGGAATTTTTACAATTCAGTTTTAGTCTGTAGTAAGCAAACCATACACAACATGGGGATTAGAGAGCTTGGAAGGTGCTGGTCCAAAAATGGAGAGCCAGGCTTGCTGTTTCCTGACTTTAGGCTAAGCTAAGCTAACCAAACCTCAGCCAAACCTGGCATGTGCATATCTTGTTGGCGAATTGTGTGTAAGAAATCTAACAAGTGCACTTGTGGCAGTGAAAATGGGGAGCTGTCAGACCTCTTTAGGCGAGAGAATGGAGATGTAGTCCTCGTAGATGACCCGGGCCGTCTCCTCTATCGCGCTCTTGTTTGTCTCTTTCCTGAACTCGTCGCAGGCTAACCAGAACAGCATGTTCTCTTCGCTGAACTCCGTCCGGAGAAACTGTCGGAAGGAGTTCCTCCCCGCCGGGCAGCACATCAGCATGTCGAACGACTGCCCCCAGGCACGCACCTCCTCCAGCGTGGGCTTGGGGCTGCAATGAACATGGGCGCCACAGGAGTAAGCAATTTTCCACTTTGTATATTTGGAACTTTTTTAATGCGGCGGAATCAGCTCACCAGTCTTCACAGTCCGAGGTCCCTTCCTTGACGTCGTAAGAAGCCTTTCGGCTCCTCTCATCCAGGTCTTCACTCCTGATGATGACAGGGAACCACAAAACTGATTAATTATTAGTATCCTAATCATCCTTTTGTACATATCTATCATTTAGAATGTGGAAATACAACATATAGTTTTTCACAGTCTTTGTGACACACAGTAGTGTGTCAGGGACACACTACGGACAGTAAATATTTAGATATTAATTCATATTCTCTGTCATATTTTAAGCAAAATTGCTTCAATTTCACTGGCACACTTGTTTGATGTAAACTAAATTTAACAAAGTGTTTATCAGACAAGAAGAGAAGGTATTTTATGGAAACTGTGATTGTTTGTGAATTTCTCATCATTGCTGACCATTTATTTTGAATTCAATAGTTATTCAGCAGATTTGCTGGGCCAGGCATTTTGAAGAGTAAGAAGAAGGTGGAAATGATAATTATGAGACTGTCCATCAGTGGGATTGTCCAGAACTCTCATTGAACTTTTGTGAGCACGTGTTTGTAATCCCACTCAGCTGTCCTGCTGAGTGGGATTAAAAAATATTCATTCTGTGACAACAACACTCAGACTCAGACTAGCAAAGGGTTCAGGAATTAGCCTGTCATCTCTGTTTAACTGTGTATCTGTATCTATAGGTTGAATAAACATGTTCTTTGTACTGTGTAGAACACGTTTAACATCCTAACAAGTCTACGGACCACATGCAGAATTGTCAAGAACATGAGATGCGAGCTGGAAGCTGTGGGTGAACCGCAGCCGCTTCCCTCCATGCTGGGGCCACTGCGGACGGAGCTCTCGGGATGGGGAGAAAACCTACCAGGAGCAGCTACAGCAGCAGCACCAGCAGAAGCAACACGCGTTTGAGCCCCGCGGTGCGGCCTGGCCCGCCTGGCCCTGCTGAGCCGGTGCAGTTCCCCCCGCCGCTGACTCCTGCTGCACCGACATCTGCCTCTTTCGCATTTCCATCCGCTCTGATCCCATGGGCTGCAGGCAGGGGAGAGGCAATGAGTTTAGTGTTCAAGAATATCGGTACACATTATTCCTCCTTGAAGGCTCATCGTGAGTGCTACATCACAAACATCACTATATTTTGACCTTACACCTTGATATCAGTGCTGCTGCAACACTGCAGGGATGGTCCTTTTTTGATAAATCCTCACCAGTAATCTAGCGGCCGAGGTGGGTGGAAGTAAATATTAGGAAAGATAGAACACTGATCATTTCAGAATATTACATAATGTTACTATAATGCAGCCTTCAAAACCACGAAAATGGCACGTCATCATATCGAAACCTCAGAAGATGTCCGGTGTTGTAAAAGCTTGATAATTTATGCATGTATCATCCAGAACAGAGGTTTTTCCTTGTTCTAAGAAGATGGTTTGATGTGGAAAGCGTTTGTTTAATACAGCTGGTGTCAGTGCAGGACAGACGGTAAAGACTGTGAGCTGTGATGAGACTCGTGCTGAAATCCTGGGAGTGCATCCGTTGTATTTTTTTTACCAACTCTATGAACAATTCTGCGATCATATTATCACGAACAATAAATCAGATGTGTCTTATTTAGCAACTGTATGCACCAGTAGAAGAAGTATGTTGTGCTCTGCGGCGTGTGTGTGTGTGTGTGCGCGTGCCCAGAGGTCACACTGTAATGGAATGCAGTTTTCTCCATCCAGCGGAAAACGGTGGTAGACTAATGTGCAGATTTTGTTCCACCTGCAGACGGTGTCCCAGACTGGCTGGGAGCACATGTGTAAAAGGGACCGATTGTTGATCAAGAGCTCAGGGGGTCACATTTTTTTTGAAACATCCCTTTTGCTATGTGAAAGCAATGCATTAGAGGATTTGACCTCCTGGTTGGACCCCAGCGCAGTAACATATATGACACACGCACTGAAATAATGCACGTGTTTGTCCTTTTCGGTGGGGATTTTTTTCAGCTGTAACTTTGTCATGCACCTTTAGGCCGCCTGGTCCACGGGATGCTGTGACTGTACAGCTCTGTAGCGGATTGGCTGTGCAGGCCTACAGACCACAGACGGGCTGTGCTCACTGAATGACTTCTGTCTGAATTTAACAAATGTGTCATCGGCAGGTCAGACGCTGCCAAATCCTTTTCAGATCATTTATGTAACAGCGCCGTCGCTTCCACCGACCGCGCGGCACCATCCGGCAACTACCTGACAGCAGAGACGACGCTCGGAAAGGAAATAAAGACAATAAAAAATGTCAGGCGATGTGGTCCGTGGAAGGGGGCCCGAGGGCGCAGCTTGTAAACCTGTAACCGTAGCGTCTCTCTCACACAGCCTCGGTGCCCGTCTGCTCATCTCTAAAATGGGTCCGAGCTGCGGATTTTCCTGCGTCTTGCCAGATGGCATCTTTTACGCGTCGGGCTTGTCGGGGGCTTCGGAGCCGACACAATTGCACAAAGCGCGCCGTGGCTTGACTTCACAGCTCGAGACGATGAAATGGGGGGTGGGGGTGGTCGTATCCACTGAAAAGAGAAATGATGATAACAGCAGCAGGCGTCTCTGCCGATTAAACAGCCCCGACCTGGACGATTGAGGCGCGCATTAGCGGCTCGCCCATCACATCAATGGGAAGAGGCATCGTGAAGAACCGTGGAGCTCCATCGCCCTGGACAAGCACCGACAAGACGCCGCTTCGATCCGTGGGAGCCCGCTGCACGGCAGCAACACGGTAACATGCCATCTAAACCGCCGGGAAACGGCACCAAATGCCCGTGCGGGGACACGTCGTGTCGCCATCGGTACTTACAATTTCACCATGTATGCACAGCGACGAGAAGTAATTCTTTGCCTTGATTACATCCGATGGCACAAACGGCTTTTTTTCCCCCCGACCGGCTGCTCCAAGTCAGTACGCATGCGTCCTCTCTCCAACTCGTAGTGGCCCAGCGCGGAGACCCCCGGCAGTATGGCTCAGGTGGGCTTTCTGCTGCGGGGTCCTTTACTTCACCCGGTTCGCGCGGACAGAACGATTCCAGTGAGGGAGGCTGCGCGATGCCACTTTATAACACAGAAGGAGGAGAGGGAGCCCGGATTAAAGCCCACAAAACGGATCAGCACACAGAAACGCATCCTTGGAGTTTATGTAACGCTGCAGCTGCTTGACAGCCCCTAAACTTCTGAAACCAGATGCGGTAAAACCAGCGGAGGCAGGTTACGGCTGGTCAGGGCAGGTCAGGGCCGGTCAGGGGGGCCCGGAGCTGCTGTCCATGGTGCTGAAAAAGGCAGCAGCTGACACACGGGACTGTTCCTTCTCAAAAACAAACATCCAGATGTTTTCACATGTTCACAGCTTTCTACACCCAAACTTATGCACATTGAATTTTAGTTGTGATGTCATAAATCACGCTCAGTGGTCAGATGTTTAGTAAGCACAGAGAGGATGTACACTTTCAGTCAGGGTTAAACAGCGGAGGCATGTAGGATAACACGACATTTTGTTTTTGTCTGTCAATATTTCTACTCAAAGGCTCTTCATAAATGGCAACTGAGTCAAAAATCACGGTGTTTTCAACCATATGACTATATCGACAATTCAACAAAACTGTATGGATGATAACTGGCTCTTTTTTGACAACATATTAACACGGGTGATATTTTTTGCTAAATTATCAGCAGTAATGTGCTTCAATGACTGAAGTGAAGAACTAGAAAAATAACTGCCTGGCAATTAAATGCCTCCCCACAGCAAACAAAGTGAGTCGTGACAGTGAAGTACAGTGGTGGGTCAAGAAAATTTTATAAATTTTATTTTTGTGCTAGTGTGAGAAACCTTATTTCTTGATTGCATGTTTTATAATAAACTTTGGCATATAAGGCTAGTTAAGTGTATCGGTCTCTGTTTTTCTAAATTCCCGAGATAAAAAGTCAGAAATTCAGAAAATCAGAACCTATTTTTTATTTTCCTTCAAGTGAATGCAATGAGATTCTGTACTTAAAACTTAAAAAAAAATAAATGAATAAATAAATAAAAACCCCACTGTCAGCTTGATTTACTCAGGCATTCATGGAGTCCATTGTCTGAGCAAGATTCATGTTTTATGGTGATGTATTTTCCACCTCAAAGGCAAACACACATGTATTCAACTTCTTGCCTCTCCCCATAAACAACAAAACAAACGTGTCACTTCCTGGTTCATCACCTGACATAACCCCCCTCCCCTCTCTTATCCTATCACTCACCTAAACAATGTTTGGACCGGTGCCTAATGCCCCCAGTGTCTACAAAAAACAAACCACACCAAAAAATAATGATACGGTATAATTCACTGTAAAATGGGTCCTACAAATCCATATCACAATATAGTATCTAAAATCTCAGACAATATATGTGTGTGTATGTATTGCCTGGCTGAAGATGTGAATGTGTACGATTGTTTTCTGTTATGCTCTCTCAGATGTTTAATATTTTCGAAATGCTTGTATGATGAAGCTCTGCCAGCGTTCATGCTGTTTGATACAGAACCAAGTCAGTGACACTGTAATACAGTTTCATATTACTACTTTTGCTTTTAGCTGCACACTATGTCTTAACACCAGATGGCACTCTGCCTATTCTCTGAGAGTCTGCTACAGCTTTGTGTGTTTAATGCTGTTACCCTCTGTATTTGCCAGTGTTAGATTATCAGTCACTGTGCTCTTTGACGCAAATGTGTAAGAGGGGATGTGAGTTCTTCGAATAAAAATCTTAGATCACTTTGTTAGATTATCAGTCACTGTGCTCTTTGACGCCGTAGAAATGAGTAAGAGGGGATGTGAGTTCTTCGAATAAAAATCTTAGATCACTGTGCATGCTGTTCTGTGATAAAATACCTATAGAACCACTTGTACACCCTGAATTCATCTGATCTGTGATCTGTTTGCTAGATTTATTTAGGTTAACAACTTCCGGCTGCGCGAAGTGAAGTGAAGCCCGGAGCATCCGTACATCCATTCCCCCCTCCAGAGATATAAACATGTGACGCTCTCCACAACACTTCATTTAACACCTTCCCCTGTGTTCACGTTACGCAACATGAACAGCCCAGTGAGGCCGATGCAGACACACACCGTATGCTGCAGTGATTTGATGAGCACATGTGAGGTCGCGGTGCGGAGGAGGGACTCTCAACGTGCAAGGTCCTACGGTGGAGCAGGACACCGGAGCAGGGCGACAGGTCCAACAAAGTCTTTTCAGTGTGTGATTAGGGGGGTTCAGAGCATTGTGAAGCTTCGAGGCGGACGGAATTAATCGTAGATTCAATCACTAGGGGTCAGCAGGCAGCAGAGGAACACACAAAGTGTGTTTCTGACTTAACTCTCGAAGACGTCGTATTGTCCGTGGTGTGTGTAAGGCTGCTGAACAATGGGGACGGATTGATCAATAACAGCAACAAGAGATCATTTATTTCCTTTCCAGTCCATTATTGCGCTTCTAATGATTTTCCCTCCGTCGTCCTCCACACATGTTGACTAAGTTGCCACGTGTGCGGCAAATGTCGGTTTAATAAAACACAATCAGCATCTTAATCCTCGTTACGACGTTACGCTGTCTTCTTGTCCTTTGTTATCGTCCTAACTCGAGGTCTCTGTGAAAACCACTGTCAGTCGAGCGATCCTATCGGCCTAGTGCAGGAAAAAGAACACTATCTGCAGCGCATGCCAGATCTTGTTGCAATTTCTGTCTGTCTGTCTGACGGTTTACCTCAGTGTCATCATTCAAAAAGCATTTCTTTCTTCACGGCCCCTCCAGAGGGAATTCAGTTTGCAGCCACGGGACTAAAAATACATCAAATATATGTGCAGCACAGGGTGGCGCTGCACATATATTTGATGTAGAATACTAGCTAGAGACAAGAACAATGATGTAAAAGGAATGTAAATAAATCTAACATAGCTTTAGATTTGTGAGTTAAATTGTAGCGTAGTGTTTGTACACATTTGAATGCAGATGTGCACAAGGAGCGATGGGGGAAGTGCTGCACAAAGGGCTCACCATCCTGATAACTTTTCTCTGGTTTACGGGCTGCTTCCGAGGAAAGTTGACTTCTCTTCATGTCTGAGAGGTGTCACTGACCTTTGTTTGACTGACAAGGACTTGGAGGGACGAGGTCATGTAAAAAAAAAACCCAAAACATGTCTAATAATGCTGCTATGATGTGAAATAATCTTTGAATAATCGATGTGATAATCGATGAAACATGCACTTCACTGGAACCTACGACAGATCCAGGCGACAGAGATACTTGTTTATACTTATTTACTCATTATTCACCTTTAAAATTTGAGTTTTACGTCGACTCCAGTTCATCAGGCTCCAGACCTCTGATCTTGATCACCATGCCAACCAAAAACATGTGTGTAATGTATGAGTAAATACCCCGAACTGACCCTTTCCCCTGTGTTAGTCAAATCATTTTCCTCATTTCACAGGAATATCTGGAATCTCACTTGGTTTTCGCTGCCAAACTCAACATTTTCAGACCTTCGACCAATGACAGAATGTATTCACGTCTCACTTTGTTTTTCCTTTTAATGAAATACTGCATCGGGACATTTATATCCAGTTGTCTGGGAGGCTGACTTTGCAACACTGTTCAGATTTCTAATGACTGGTCTCTATTTTGAGACACACTGTCTTCATTTAATCTTCTTACACCTTGTTCAGACAGGAAGTGCTTCCCTAAATAGACGCCTGGCAAGACACAACAAAAAAATAAAGAAATTCTGTTGCTGCCTGGCTGGATCACTGTTGCAATAACGACAAATAAGTGTGTGAAAGATGCTTGATTTACTGCATCAGCCCATAAACTGGGGTCTTTTATGGCTGTTTCCAAGGGGAAAGGCTAACATGTCCATACCTCAAGGCACACCATCTCCTGTTCCTCTTGGACCGGGTCATTGTAGTTTACTCGGTAATCCACAGCATGCCGGCAGGCCCGGGCCAGTCCCTGCACCCGCCGCCACATCATGGGCCTGCTCGTCTGATCTCCCGCTGCCTCAGCGCTCTACCACATGGCATGCTGCGGACACGAGGCCTCGCACGCCATGTGAGGCTCAGGTCTCTTCAGGATCACGGAAAAATCTCCACTCCTCGCTCCTGTCGCTCTACGTTGCCCTGGCGCCTCTCCACGAGCACATTGTGGCAGAAAGAGAGAGAGAAGGGAGACCCTGGCGAGGAGAAGAGTGTTGAGAAAGGAGAGGAGCAGAAGGAGATTAGGACACCGTTCCCGCTGGATGCAGGCCTGATTCCTGTGCGCTTTACTGCGTCTCACCAGCTTAGGCCAGATTAAGCAGGAGGTCTTAGTGTTTGAGCGGGACGGACATGAAGGAAGTGCGGTGACATACATGGTTTTCATCTGAGACTGTATAGGCCCCGTGATGAACTCCCATGCAGTGCAACGGTTTAAGACACAGTTGCAAATGGACTTTTTAGGGAAACATACGGTTTGCCGTGAACATGCAGGACCACCTTGTAACACACATGTACACTCTCCTGGCAGTGGTGGTCCCGGCAGACTTCCAACACGTTGCTCTCACTAGGATCGGCAGTGGTCGAAGATGTTGGGAGCAGTTGGGGACATCCTCACGGAGCCACAAAGTTAGAAGTCCACTGTCACCTGACAACCTAGCATATTGTAACTGATCGGCGGTCGAGTCGATTGCCGGTTTCACAGTTCTATTACTTTTTTTGTCCTGTGTATTTGTCTGTCTGTGCCTGTCAGACAGCCTCACTGACTGTATGAATTTCACTAATGGGCAAGACTAGCAAATCATAGAAATGACAGACTCAACACCCGAGTGCATTCATTGCTATCTCGGGTGACTTCAACCACGTCACCATGGCAGCAACATTGCCCAACTTCACACAGTATGTGAGCTGTCCTACAAGAGAGGAGAGGACCCTGGACTTGCTGTATGCTAACGCCAAGGATGCATACAGC
>KV751351.1:521691-543250 GCA_001698575.1 Mola mola | reverse complement strand
AAAACTGTTTTTTGATGTAAACAAAAAACTGCATTGTCATTCAGAATGGACAAATCTGCATGTTTTTATGTTGTTGACGACATTATTTTTTTACAAGTGGATGAATAAACATGCAAAAATCTAATGCGGACCATTTAAGAGGGCTTTTTGGACCAATTTTTAAAGCTTCAAAAGGATTTGCTGTTCTCAAATGAAAACTTCAGTCATTAAATTAATTGCTTCTATCTGACATCTCCCCTTAAAATGAGGTTACAATAACCCGTTTGTTCTGAGGGACTCAGATGGCTCCTAAAGAAAGCAATTTTGTTATTAGTGCAAAAAGTCAAGTTTCCAATGCTGTTTTGAGATGTGATTTCCCGTCACGATTTAAATTGAATCGGATGTTTTTGACCTCTTTCCATCTGACCCTGAGTGCAGACGTGCTCAGAGCTTTGCCTTCAGTATTTCACTGTGGCAATGATCACTTGTAATTTCAGATGCTGCCAGATTCTTGCTTGAACGCTTCTTGAGTTTTTCGCCTTAAAAGCCTTCAAAGTGTTTTGTTGTAGTTTGCTTTTCTGTTTAAGGAATCCGTGTGGAACAACGCAGCTCAACACATTTGCCTGGAGAGCCACGAGTGTTATCATATGTTTTCTTTTGGTTTTTTTCCACTGATACTCGAGATACTTGGGCAGATTAGGTCAAGCTAACGATCTAGCAATAATGAATAAGCAACGTAAAAGGTTGTTCCCTTTTCTTATATAAAACAGTTGACGAGCGCAGACACATTATTAAACTATCTGTGTTAAATAATTGCCCTCCCGTTCTAGGTACCCTTCCTGATATAAGTGTTTGCAGGTATGCACATTTCTTTTCTTTTTTTTTTTTTGCCTGTAACAGATTTAAGGATACTTTCAGTTGGTTTTCTCAAACACTTGTTTGCATTTTGGAGCTGTATGCAACATTGGAGCCCACCCCCCGTTGTCCTGTTTACCTTCAGTGTTTTTAGAAGCACTATGGTGAACCCAACTCTTAATCTTGTTCTCTTTTGTAGCTGAACCTGCGGTTACTGTTTTGTTGCTGTTTTGCACATTAGTTTTGGCTTTAATTTTGACTTGTTGACTTTTGAGTTGTTTTTTTTCCTTAAGACGTTTCATTTAGCTTTCCTTCTAGTTTTCCCTTTAGATTTTCATTTAGTTTTCCCTTTAGCTCTGCCCCTGGTTTTACCTTTTGCTATGTTAGTCATAGCCTTTGTTCTCTGTTTAGTTTCCCCTTTCAGTTTCTCCTGTAATGTTACCTTTGGGATTTCCCATTAGATTTCTAGTTTTTTCTTTCTTGGATTAATGTCTTAAATGATTTCTATTTTATTTCGTTTCTTTGGTTTGTCCTACTTTTGTTAAGGCTGCCTGAGACAACTAACTAGGTCTGTTATAGCTTTGTTCTTGTTTGTATTCATTTTGTTAGTTTTCTTTCAATGAAGCCGAGTGCAACATTGTCGGTAGGACAGGCTCCTATGGTGAGGTCCCTTCGCTTCATGCATGTGAGTAAACACACCAGGACACGAATAGATTTCACTGCGTTTGCTAAGTTGCACTTGAGGTGAGTGTCGGTGTCGTCCCTGCGCACCCCTCAGTGTAATCTACCTCTTCACAAGGGGCTACAGCTCACATTTGATCTGTTTTGGGTTTTTTTACCTTAGCTGGAGTGGCTTCTTTAAACATTTATCAGTGTGTATGATATTAAATTTCATATCAGGCCTTTTTATCAAGTTGGTTGTCTCAGATTTAACTTCTCTTTTCTCCCTAGCAGCTCCAGCCGTTGTCCTTATCCGATTATTTAAATAAAGTAAATAAATATCCCTTTGGAAACAAAGGATTTTAACTAAACAGAGTGCCTTGGACCTTTGGTCGAGACAATCTTCGCACAGTGGACACCAACTACTTTGATAACTTATGGAGCGTTACATGTGTTAAAAAGTATTTGATTTGTTTTGGGAAAAATCTCATTCATACGGGGTCATTCTTCAGCAATGACCCCGAGAGTCTTAACAGTGTTTCACAATAATTGAAACATTTGTGGGTAGAGAGTCTTGAATATATTGAATGTTCACTTTCTTAAATAACTAATGAAAAATCGTATTCTAATTATTGAGATGTGCAGTAATGTGCAAGTGAAGTAATTATAATAAACTAGACAGTCCCTCTGGGACAAGAAGCAATTTCCAACATGTTTGAGTTTAATTCCCGGGTTACCAAATTCTAATGCTTTGGTGTGAACTCAAGCTGGCTGCCAACCCCAAGTGTTGCTTTCTGACAAACTGAGAAACCTATAGCATCGGTATTTTACGACCCAGAAATAAGTCTCAACAGTCTATTACTCGTTAAAGCTTTAAATAAGCTCTTCTCTGGCAACAAGTTGGTTTTTTTTCAATCCATCCAGTATTTTCATCATAATCCTGCTAACAAACCCACTGTCAGGCGTGAAAACATAACCTCCTTGTTAGAGTTAATTATTTGTCATCCCTCACTTCTTTGAATATTCAAAGATGGTGTCACTGTCGATCATGAAGAAGTTCCCATTTGCCCTAAATGAAAATTTGATTGGGACATTAATTTCTAAAGCAGTTACTGTCTGTCAAGCTCGCAGCTCTGCAGGCTGGCAGCAGCGCACCCATGTGTAATGTGCTTCCAGATGCCGTCAGTGCAGGAATTAAACTCCACGAGGAAAACAAAAGCTGTTTGGGTTTTTTTTTCATCTTTGAATCCCCTGCTGAAAATCGTACAGTCCTACACATCCAAACTCAGAATGTCCAAAATGAACAGCACAGCTGACTTTCAATGTCTGCCTAAACTTTCTGTCAGACTTCTGCCTGTTCCTCTGAATGTCTGCGCTAAGCCGTGGTGAAGAGTAGCCACTCAACAATAACACCCACACTTTGGTGAACTCGTAACCATCCTTCAGCCGTGTTAGCAAGCAGTCGAATCCAGTTTCAGTCTTTGCAGCCTATGATGCGCTCGCTCGTCCGCCCCGGCCGTGCTTTGGCGCATTAAAGGTCTGGAGAGCTCTGATGTAGGCAGAGTCAATATTGATGTAGAGGCTCAGTGCGTCTGCCGGCCAGCGCGGTGTATTGTGCCCAGTACTCTGCAGTCCCCGTGCATGCTCGCCTGCATCGACTGGATGAACTCCGGACCCTGAAACAGATGGTTTTTCTTCCCCAGCCTTCCCTTTTTATTATGCTACTCACATTTGTTGTTCGGGGTCAAGGCAAGAGAATAAAACGAGCTGTTTGTATGCACAGTCAGGCTCTGGGGTTGAGTTCATAGATTCATAGATTCATAGATGTTGTCTCAGTTCTCCAGCTTTGTGTCCCAGAACTGTGTTTAATGACAAGTTTTTTTTTCATGAATAATGTGCCATTAGCAAATAAAGACTGTTTATTTTTGGACGCCTGCATCTGCTCAGACTGGTAAAGTAGCTCACTGAGAATAAAGTGTTGTCGCTGTGCTTTATCGATCAAATCTCTTTTGCTGTCTTATCCAAAGGTTCGTTGGCCGTCCGCCCCTAAAGTGATGATCAAAACAGGCCTCAGCCACGCCGCGCAGTGTGATGCTCGATGAAACGCTGCATCTGAGGAGGATGACAAACGGCAGAGTGTTTAGGGTACGCCCTCACGCTTCTGTCCATGTGGTTACCTGCTGTGAACTGTCAACTGTGAACTCTGGAATCAGCCAGTCCTCCAGAGCTTTCAGAGCTGGACTTTATATTGCTCATCATCAAGTGCACGTGCATCGTGATTACTCTCCTGCTGGGCTGTGTGCACAAGATTCAAGCTGAAATAGCCGTTTATCCCTGTGCGACCAGCCTGCTTAAACACAACCAGCAGGATCCTGTTTAAGGAACACTACTGAAACATTTCATAGCCATTTGGGACACTCCAACCAATACGGCTGTACAGAACAAAGTTATTTAATGTGATTCCTGAGAAGTCGCGCTCAAAATTCTGAATTGGCCAAATACAAAAAGCTTTTTCACCGTTCATGATATAAAAAGTAACATAACATAAAACATCTTTATATCTTGTTTGTGAAACACATGGTTTCCTTTAACTCAAAAGCTACACCAGTAACAATAAAAAAAAAAGAATTTAGAATGAGTCATTTGAAAGGCACTTCTCGTATTAATGAGCACACGGCTCTATGCAGTGTCTTAGTGTCTTCTGGCTCACTGTTTTTGTTTTATGACAGCAGCAGGCAGCTGTTTTCATCAGCAGAACCAGATGTTGGTCTGTCGTCGCTCACAACAGTGAACACATTAAGTGGCGACAGAGTTAGTTTAGAGCAAAAGTGAGCTGGAAGGAGCGTGAACATGCAGAACACGTCAGTCCTGTCAGTTTACAAGCTCGCAACATACTGAACATGTGAAGGAAATGGGATTTTTAACCACAAAAAAAACAAACAAAAAAAAAAGATTAATTCAGCTTGAAAAAAAAAAAAATGAAATAGTGTCACCTTTATCTACTGACTTATCCATTAAATAATGTTGGTAAAAGAATTGTAGCAACCATCAGGTGATATATCGCTGCACATACAGTAATACTTTGGTTTGTTAGGTCTCCTCTGCTCAAATGTATTCACGTAAAGATGTAAAAGTGCTGTTCCTCTGATATACATTATGCTTCATCATGAAACGAGCTACTTGTTAGGCAGCAGTGAATAAAGCCTCGTTGTTTTTATTCATTTCAATAGATAATGAGGACTGATTTGGTTGCAAATAGAATTTAGCTTAGTCATCTCTTTGGTTAGGGGAATTAATGCAGACCTTCACTGACCCGTGAAAGCGTTCCCGTTTTTCCCCCCCCTCCTTGTTTGCACGTAGCTGATATCATCCAAATGATCATTTGGCATTCATTCATGCGTTCACTTTTGAACGACTGCCAGACTTGACATTGACTTAACATTTGTGTGCTCCTCAGCGCGCTGATGTCAACGCCGCTGCTGCTTGTCTGCACAACTGCGAGACGTGTTCAGTGCGAACATAAAATGGTGATTCCGGGCTGCAGGTGAATTCACCAGATGGAAAAAGCGCCGGAGCAGACACAGGCAGGAGTGACTGCCGGTGCGTGAGGGCATCAGCGTCTGCTTACAAAGCTGCTTCCACGCATGATGGGACCCGCCAACATTAGCGTCAGATAAGAAATGGTGCCAACACTGTGACCTTTACTTCAGAGGATTGAGGTTTAATCTCTTTGGAGTCGATTTCCAGAGTTTTAGCTCCTGAGCCAGTAAATTGCTGCAATGTCTCATGAGGGACGTCGGCTGTGTGGTCACAAACTATTTGAGAGACATTTCAATGCAAATTAGTTCCAGTACAGGCTATCTACTGCGGGTCTGTATCTCCATAAACTGCATTTTAAGAATATTTTTGTGAGGCGGAGCGAGATTTCTGGTGCAGCGGATTCAGGCAGGAGGCTGTTGGTGAGGGGCTTCCAGTCGGTGCTGGGGAGAACAAAGGGAGGTGGGAACACAAGGAGCTGGCTCCGGCTACCTGAAATCAGCTGAACGCTGCAAGATGCACATGCCAGGAGCCTCGAGAACACAGAGAGTCGTCATCTGCAGAGACGTGAGAGGCCCTGTGCTGCCAGGAGGGGGGAAGATGTGCCCACACCACACACCACACACAACTGAACTCCTATTATAACCTCAACCCCAACCAGGACGTCAGAAATGCCACTTTACCACATTGGGACCAGTATTTAGTCCCTGAGAGGATCAGAGTTACTGGCCTCACACACACACACACACACACAAGTCTAGAAAAGACTGGAGCCATGAATATTTTATGTATTAGATAAATAGAGCTTAATGATTAAAGAAGGACCCTTTTCTCGGTTCATCATCAGTCTTTCATTCCTCGTTCGGTAATCACTGGAGATTAAGGCCATGCCACCTCTCATTTGTTCATTTGTCACACTCTCGGGAGACGTCGAGCAAAGTATTGTGACCGACAGAATCTTCCAGTAACGAGACATCATTATGTGTTCCTCTCTGACTGGATAAGGATCTCGATGAGTGTCAACCACCTCCCGTCCGCGGGAACAGAATACTAAAACCGTGCATCTGTGCGCAGATCAGAGATGCAGTTTATAGCACATTTGTTTGATTTCACGGCCAACAAACTCATTAACTTCTTTCCCTGCGATGTTTTTGTCCCCGTGAGTTTGTTCGTTTCTACCAACCCACTCAAGAAGTGGCACGTGGATTTGAATGAAATTTGGGTGTGACTCAAAGGCCTCATGGGGACACTTTCATACATCCTGCGTGTGCGTGGAGAAACCCTGATCCTGAGTCTGGACCCAGATCAGTCTCAAACATAGAGGTAACTCAGAAACGAATGAACAGAGTCTTATTAGATGTGCTGTACAAGTGGCATTTGTCCCAGTAACCAAATTGAACAATGTTTGGAGAGATTCAATCCCAGTCTGCATATAAATCTGACAATCAACAATTGAATTAGTTCAAAAACTTGTTTCATTGCTCGAGTCATAATCTGTTTG
Organism: Mola mola; assembly: GCA_001698575.1. NCBI lineage: Eukaryota > Metazoa > Chordata > Actinopteri > Tetraodontiformes > Molidae > Mola > Mola mola. The sequence continues at coordinate 536,718 of KV751351.1, read as the reverse complement.
TGCGTGCGTCTTGTTCCAACTTGCTTTGATCAGTAAGCAATCTGTGCTGTGAGAGGGATGTGTCCCTGGGAAACAGATATTTTGAAGTCAATCCATAATATAAAAGTGAGACACAAAGAGAGTCGCGCTGCAGGCCGTCAACCTGTCCGCTGTTGGGGAGAGTGAGGGAGACTTTTAATTCCACTGAGGAGCTGCTTAAGCGGATCTTCCTCTTGATGCAATAAACCAGGGGGCGTTCAGGGGATTCCACAACAGTGCGCATGGAGGGCCGCGCAATGACGAACACCTCGGGACTCATTTGAAGCCGAGTGAGGGCCAGTAAAATGCAAGACGTGGATTTATTCCCTTCTCCCGTGTAGTTGCATAACGAACATTTCCTCTCCTCCTCTGGAACTCAAATAAAACGGCCCATTTCCGGGGGAAGAGTAGCAGGTCGTCTCCGTGCGCAAACAGACCTTTGGCACTGCGCTGTTTAAGGGCAAATATTGCGACTGAACTTTCCCCTCCATCGCCGCAGCTCGCACATTTATGACGGCCGGTTGTAGAAACATTTGTACCAGCGCAGTCGCGACTCCGCGGCCATCGACAATAGCAACCCTCGCGCCAAAGGCTTTGTCGTTCCAACAACACCTGGCCGCGATGGGTCTCTAAGCAACGCGCGTCAGTGCACGAACAGGGTGGAGGGGAAACAGTACACACTGGATCACGTAGACGGGTCGGAATGTGGAGAAAAACAGGGATCTGCTGAATGTTGTGCTCACTGTGAGCTCTCTCGAGTCGATGTGTGCGATGTGAGGGTGCATGCGTAAAGATACGTGCACATGGGGGGGGGGGGTGTTAATTCTGAATAAAACATGAATTCAATGGGTCTGCATGTTTAGTGCTAGTTTTTTTCCCCCACACTGCACTCATTCTGGTGATCCCGGCAGGCACATTCAGAGGTGCTTCTCACTTAATGCCTCTTCGACGTCTGATAATGGGGACAAAAGATTTGCCCTCCCATTCAGGGTGCTGGGACCAGAATGAAAACAATGAGGGCGTTGATTGTATATTGTTGTGAGTGGGCTGGGGGCTTCCTGCCGGCTGGTTAGTGCCGTGCGTGTTGGCTCAGCCTGTGATGTCACTAGATGAGCAGTGCAGGTTTCCAGCGCGCACCTTCAGGGACGCAGCGGTGGCACAGGCACCGCTTTCTTTCTTCTTTTTTCTCTCTCCGCAACAAAGCCTCACTTACCACAGGACCTTTCATCCGTGCCACGTCTGGAGCATTTCAATCCGTCCGCGGCTCTTTGTGGATGTGGATGAACTTTTTGGGGGGAGGAGCAGATAGACAGGTACGGGGTTGGTGTCCTTGAGCGCGGACAGTCACGCGCCTTTGCGTCCCAGCGGAGCCGCGATCGGTGCTCGTAGATGAATTTGATGTCTCTCCTTTCAAGCAGTCCTGGTCAGTCCAGCCGTCCCGGTTCGACCTCGGTTGTGAGTTGAGCGGCGGAGCTGGAGGCAGCACTCGGCATCATGGAGAGCGGCGCGGTGCGCATCCACAAGGAGGACAGGTGTCCCTCGGGACAGCCGGAGGAGTGCATCCCGAACTTCACCTGGCAGCCCGGCCTGTCGGACGTCTTCAACTACACCCCCAACGACACCTGGGACGTCGAGCCGGAGCCCATGTCGCCCATCATCCCCATCATCGTGGCGGTGTACTCCGTGGTGTTCGTGGTGGGCTTGGCGGGCAACTGCTCGGTGATGTATGTCATCATTAGGTGAGTTTTCATCCCGTTTACGATATCTGATGTGTGATCACATCAAATGTGTTTTTAAATAGAGCACTGGCTGATGAACCCACCAATGACAACAATGATTGTAATACTTGGTTTAAAGCCTCACAATGGTCCCTTCTTTCTTATGCGATATTAACTTTTACTTTTACTAAAGCGGCTGATCTACTTCGGAACTATCTCAAAAAGTGACTCCACTGATCTTTCTGCCCATTTAAAGAATTTAAACTGCAAAGGCGAACGAATCGGTGTCTCTCTTTCCACCTGCCACAGATACACCAAAATGAAGACAGCCACCAACATCTACATCTTCAACCTGGCCGTAGCCGACGCCTTGGTCACCACCACCATGCCCTTCCAGAGCGCAGACTACCTGCTCAACTCCTGGCCATTTGGAGAGGTGGCGTGCAAGGTCTTCATCTCCATCGACTACTACAATATGTTCACCAGCATCTTCACGCTGACCATGATGAGCGTGGACCGCTACGTGGCCGTGTGCCACCCCATCAAGGCCCTGGATTTCCGCACGCCTGTCAAGGCCAAGATAATCAATGTGATCATCTGGGTGCTGTCTTCTGCCGCTGGGATCCCCGCCATGATTCTTGGCAGCACAAAGACCAATAACGGTACCTTAACCTCACAGAGAGTCACACTGTTATGTGCTGCTGCGTATCTGCCGCCGGTGTTCAACAATGGTTGTATGTTTTTCCAACTCGCATGTGTGTGTTTTAGTCCAACTCTGCATCTGCTACCGAAACAATAGCCCATCACTGCAGCCCGACATCCTTGTTTTGAATGATCTCAATTGGCTGCAGGATCTCACAATTATCATGAAGATCATTCGAGGTAGTTGTAATTCAGCCTATACGTCTAACGGGAAGCTAAGGAGGATATAATGGGTCCTCAGCAGTTACGAAATGGAGCCTGAGAGAATCCTTTTTATCTCTCTCTCTCATCACCTCTCAAACAGATTGTTTGGTTTCAGACCGCGCTTACAGGAGGCGCGGAACAATGTATTGACAACTACACTGGATAAATTGATATGAGATTTGATGATAGAATTTATGAATAATTTTGCCAACCGCTATAAGTCCTGCTGCTGTGGGCACAAATAAGCAGAAGGAGTAACAGCTCTGGGATAAATCACAACTGCTCACCCTAAGCTATGTTAATTATGCGTGAAAATGTATCGAGTCCACGTTCAGCTACATTATAGCTCAAACCATTACAGTATATATTAACATTTAAATCTTAATATACCACTTAGAAATGTGAAATAGGGGGAATGTTTGTTAAATTACATCCAGAAACTCACGGATATTATACCTCCACCCACAGATCCTTTGTGTCAGAGCGAGAGCGCCAAAGCTGTCGGAGGCTGAGTCCTCAGGGCTTTTTTTCGCACACTAGTGGATAATCAGGAGCTCTGAAGCTAATTGGATTTTTACAATTTTCTGACATCAGGATTGGCCACTAGGTGGCATTTCTGTCAAAATTCTGAGCCCAGTCTCCACCAAACAAAATGTAAAGAGGTCAGGAGGCTTTTATGGTGTCTCCTGCTGTGCTGCCTATTGCAGTTTTTGGGTGCACATCAGGGATTTCTGTAGATGTACCTTTGTTGTCGAGTGTCAAATGAGTTGACTAGCTTTCATTTGTGCTTTTGTTCTACTCAAATGTTAGCTTGCTAACATGCCAAACTGTAATGGTGAACCTCTCGTCATCATGTCACTGCTGCTGTTGCAAGCTTGCTTGCAACTTTGTGTAACTCAAAGCAGAATTTTGCATTTGAGCTCAAAGACCTTTAGGACAAGCTCCAAGGGCTGCAAACATGGCTGCAGTCTCTTATGGTGCGTCTGAAATCCTACACTATGCTTTAAGTTACATGCTTAATGTGTACTACAACTCGACATACTTTCTAATAACGATTACGTTCTATCACACATCTCCACCGAATTGTCGACGGGTGACCATCGCGTCTATTGCCAACCTCATGAGGACATCGCTGATGCTAAAGTTAGCCTCTAACAAATTCACAAACCATACATACAATGTTCTGACTGAATAATTAACCTAAAACATACCATGGCTAGCAGGTTTGTTTAGTGTTACAGAGCGCTTTTGTTTTCCGCCCGTCATTGTCTGTTTTACTATTATGACGATGTCCAGTGGCTGCATACTGTGATACCATCGGAAATATGAATTTCATGTACATTTCCTGTTCATTTCGGACCTGCTAAAATACTGGTTTAACCTACTAAATCTTACATGACTGTGGCTCTGTTTGAACAGGGACCACAGAGTGTGCCCTACAGTTTCCTGAACCCTACATCTACTGGGACACCTTGATGAAGATCTGTGTCTTCATCTTCGCCTTTGTGGCCCCCGTCATCATCATCACCGTCTGCTACACGCTCATGGTCATGAGGCTGAAGAGCGTGCGCCTGCTGTCGGGCTCACGCGAGAAGGACCGCAACCTCCGCCGGATCACTCGCCTGGTGCTGGTGGTGGTCGCCGTCTTTGTGGTGTGCTGGACGCCCATCCACATCTTCATCTTGGTCAAAGCGCTGTCCGGCAAAGTCCCCGAGACCACCGCTGTCATGGCCGCCTACTTCTTCTGCGTGGCCCTGGGTTACGCCAACAGCAGCCTCAACCCCATCCTCTACGCCTTCCTGGACGAGAACTTCAAAAGGTGCTTCAGGGACTTCTGCTGCCCCGGCACCAAAGGACACAGAGACAGCCAGGGGGTGAGCCGGGTGAGGACTACCCTGCGAGACCACTCGTGTCCCACAGAAGCCCGAGGAGACATGAGACAGGCCAGACCCGTATGACTAGCCATGGACATGTCCTCCATGCCCTTTCAGGGCTGCGAGGACTCCAATGACCTGGGTTTGACTCAAATCACCACTACCATTTGAGGGACCTCTCCTCTTGTTAGAGAAGTTTTTTGTAGGAATCCCAGCTGTCTAAAGATTAAAATAAAAATGGAACTATACGTATTATACGCGTCCTGCTTTAAAGATGAATGCCTTTGGAGAGAAGGAACTCAGGATTAGACAGTGTAGACAAGTAATGAAAAACCTGGGTTCACACCAACAGGATGTTTGTGGGATATAACATTTTTGAGTTGACATTTAGAAAAATATTGAATAGCACTAGACTTTTTCTATAAAAGGAGCACAGATCATTTCTTGGGTAACAGCCCCTCTAAATCTCTTGGTATTGCATAATGTGCGAAATCACTTCTAAAGCAGCTGAAGCTTGACATATTAAAACTATTCTAACATTATTTTTTGCAATGCTGATACCAAAAAATTGATGAAATCTCTTCAGACAAGACAGAGCAAAAGTATGTTATTATGTAGCCGAACCACTTTTTTTTAACCTGTAAATTGTCTGATGGCATCAAAAAGAAAAAGCTTAATAAAAATGGTGTCAGATACCCCACAAGCTTCTCTTGCAAATAAATGGGTGCATTAATTAATTCATAAAATGATTAAAATGATCAAAATATATTTCTGTTTTAATTTGCTTTTGATTTTTTTTTTTATTTTTGCGTTTTATGTGCCATCGACTTTTGATTTTTACTTGATTTAATTTCTAAATGTACTTCTTATGTCTAATATTTGTCTTGTACATATTTGAAATTTATGGTTGAAAACCATTAAGCAAAAATGCACAAAAAATTAGTACAGATGTATAGATGTAGAAATATATGTGGGAGGTGTGTTGGGAAAACTACATATTTTACATGCTTATTATATACAAATACATAAAAATGTATTGTTATTAAAGTTTAGTTAAAGTAAATAAATAGAGAACTTATATTAAAGTTCAATATATGTTATATTTTATAAATGAATTACTACATTTGTTATAATTGTTTTTGGTGCATTAATTGGATATTGATTAATTTATAATACATTTATATGGGTTGTTTTGTTTTTTTGCACTTTCAATCCTCTACACTATTGCCTTTTCATCTCAAAGTGATTAGTATAGTTCTTAAATGCATTGCCAGATCAATATCGCTATTTTGTGCGCAGAACCTAATGTAAAATGATTTTTCCTTGTTATTTGAGGGAAGAAAGTGCATCGTGTATACCACTTTAAACTGATAGTGTGAATCGTAACTTGGTGCTTTGCTGTATTATACATTTCGGATGTATCTCTCTTTAGTCTCACTTCACCCGTCCATGTAGAATAATGTAATAACCTCTCAGGGATCAGCTTCTGTATTTCACCACAAGAAGATACAGAATTAAAGGATCCTCTCCTTTAAGGCTGGCTGAATGAGACTTTACAAAAAGATCCACTAGGTCACTGCTCCACAGCTTTCAACATTTACAACTGTGATACTGTGTCTCATCAAAGATTTTGAGTATTGAACACAGTGTTGTGAACCTGGTGTGTTCTCACCTTGTCTGAAATATTGATAGATGTGAAATCTAGGCAGAGGGCTCCTAGGCAACAGCCAACATCACAGTAACAGAGGCCAGTCCACTACACAGGGGCCTTTGTGATTAGTGCATTTTAATGATTCTGCTGTAAGTGCTTGCTCATTGTGTGAACTTTTCGGCTCGACAAATCTGCATTTCGAGTTTATCCTGAGGGTTTATTTAAATTCAGAGCCATCCAGTGATGTATTTTGCTTTCTAAATCTGAAAATGATGCATTTGTTAGAGCTGAAGATGTGTTGTTGTGCCTTATCTTTATCCGTTTTGCCTGCTCCAGAAGAACAGCAATGACTCACGCTAGATTTTTAACCATCCCTTTAAGTGTATCCTTGTGTAAGCTTATTGTAGCGTTATAGAAAGTTATTGTGAATGTCCCACTGTTAGTGTGGTCACAGATCCTGTCTCTGCTAATGATTCTACTACATGATTGTATACATAGGCAAATGACTGAACAAATTCAATCCAGGTGTGAATGCCATATATTGTGTGTATAATATATACTGCTGTATTGTGTTATCGTATCAGTTGGATATTTTGCTGTATCTGTAACATGCTTTACCTGCACAACACGGTCAGAATAAAGCTGTCAAATCGGACTTTACTTCATTTTAAGTAAACATGAGGGGCTTCACTCATGTCCATAACGATATCCAGTTGGGTTTCATGAAGACGAAGATGTGAACGACTATAAAATACCACCATTTTTTTAAAATCCTGCATTATATACATTCCAATCAGACACAAAATGGATGTTTCCATGGTGAGCGCACTGACTGAAAAGCAGAAGTCCAAGGTTTGCTGGACTAATAATGAGGCATTTGTGTTGGTGGCCTTGCAGAGAAATTCACATTTCGCAGGAACTATCTTCATACTGAAGTATATTGTATGACTGTGCAGAGGGAGGTGTCCATCTACAAATAAGAGAGAGTCACGCCTGTGACAGGGCACAATATAAACATTCTGACTTGTAATGTTATTTGTTTATGTTGGTAGTTAGTCTCTCATCGAAGAGTACATGTAGGCTTCTGCACGGTGATACAGAAAAGAAATGTTAACAAGGTCTGTGGATTATCCTGAGTAACCGGGTCCCAATTTATGAAAAGAGACATTGCTGTTGAGTTTTGTCTCATGGAACAGCACAGGAGAATCTAATGTAATTACATTATTTTGAAGAGTAAATATCTCAAAACTCGGCAGCTCACACCAGGTCAATCTAGAGGGCTAAATGGCGCTACAGACAAGGGGAAAAAAAACGTCTTTTTTGGTTTGGATGTGAATTTACCCCAACATTAAGCCTTAACTAAAAGCCTTAAAGGGTAGCTAAGGTATTTTTAAATGTGATTCCTATTTCCCAAAGTTTAAGGCTCTAAAATTTCACAAAATACATCTTATGTTTAAGGTCTGTTTAGCAATTGGGCAAGTCAGAATATGCAAAATAAATAACTTTTTTTTTTTTTTTTCCATTAAGTACGCAAAAAAATCTTATTTCAAGTTACTGGTGACTACAGTGAAACAGCTGTGTGTTTTTGACTCAGTAATTGTAAAGATATTGTATAAAATTAATTTTTGTGCACATCATTTACTAAAATGTCAATGATTTAAGGAAACACTTCTTTAGGTCCTGCTTTGGACAGGGACATGAGGTAAAATTGTGTTTTACAGGCGGCAGAAGCAAAAAATACACCCTACACCAAACACAAATTAATTAGCGTACTTCAAAAACTCTCTAGCGCCCCCTGGTAAGTCCATCTGACACATCTACGACCAAAACTCAGTGAATACACAGTTAAAGTGGAGCAGAAACAAACCAAACTTCATGCACCAGAATTATAAGCCACAAATCGAACCTTATCTTTGATGTTGTGGGATCAAAGGCTGTTTCCAGTTCATACTGAAGCTAATAAAACCCTCCTGATAGATAATGTGTCGCTTCTGGCTCGTTTCAGTCGGCTTCTGTTCGACTAAATGCTGGCTGGATCTGAGGGGTGCACTGCGACATGTCATATCTGGGTTAGCGAGGTATGTCGAGTCTAGGGTCCCACCCCAATACAATGGTTCCGACACCCATGTTTTCAGCAATAAAGTATTTAGTTTAAGTGGTGCATTCCAGTAAATAAATTGTTTTTTTGACCAGTTACCAACTAATCACAATACACTCACTTTTTGTTTTTCTATGTAGTACTTAATGTTAGTTAGATAACTCTCTGAACTTAAAACGTGATAATATGTCAGTGATCAGAAATAGTTTCTGTCACCCTCATTTGACCCAAAAAACAACAACAACAACAACAAAAACACGATGTGCACCCAAAACGCGATTGCAGGTTTTACTAAAAAGAATGTCAATGAAATTGTTGTTGGAAAAATAAAAAGTGATACACCATATATTTTAGTCTGGAGGACTAAAATATAAATTAAAACAGGGGATCCTTGTACAGTGACAAAGACTTGAGGTCAATGATGAACGTGAACACACAACCAATGTAGAATTTAATCCCAATGTACATACAGTAATAATGCAGAGTTACTTTATCTTTAATAACAAAGAACAGACTTTTGTTTTCCTATTGAAGATGTTGCAACTCATTCTACAGCTGAGAACCAAATAGAGACTCAGATTCTTGTCAGATTTTATCTTTCAGGGAGAAAAACCCCAATCATTCCCTCCTTGTCCACGTTCCAGAGACTGTCTTAGTATGCAGTTACATATAGACAGGTCCAGGAACAGGCTCCTCTGTCTAATGAGGCTCTATTAAGTTTCATATTTGGGCGAAAAAACTGTCACTCATTTTAGGTGCTGCAGCGAGCACATCAGAGGAAAAAGTAATTAATCATATGGGCTATTAATCCCATTATTATTGTCATACAGTATGTAAAAGTTTTGAATAGCGAGGAATTGCTTGATTCAGGAATAAAATATTCTTCTGATTCTGTTAGGCAATCATGCAGCTGATGGGTTTCTGAACGACTTCATTCTGTCTGCAATTATGACTCTGACTTTCCTGTGAAATGCACATATAATGCAACTATTAACCCCAGCCAGAGAAACTTTACATCCAAGCTCATTTTCTATTCCTTTCTAATTCCCTGGTGTGGGATTGATATCCATCTACCTATGTACATGTATTAACAACTGTTTGTCTGCATTTTTGTTTTCTAGATATTTGGACCCTACAAGGATTCAGAAAGAAACATTAAATGTCTTTATTGTACTTGAAATATTTTAACCACAATATACGTAACGACTGACAAGACCCAACATGGACAGATCTCTATGTTTTCAGTAGTATGTATGTATTTAATATTTTACTGCCTGTAGATGGTCTGCTACAGTCAAAAAAAAGGGAATTTTTGGCTATCACATGCTCTGTGGAGGTGTAACAAAGACTACGATCAATGCAGCGTTAGTGGGGACAATAGACCGTCATTAAGGCTGCAGTGCTCTTTCTCGACACGCGGAGGCAGGCGAGTATCCAAATCCTGATTGGTCACAGCTGTTTACGACAACCAATGGGAGCCGTTTGCATACGAATACTCGCTTCCGGGTGTCTTCAGCAATGAAAACCTTTCGCATTTGATGCCTTTTTTCTGTTTTCTAGGGAAAGTTAGGGCCCATTAAACGTTAAGAAAATGAACAGAATATTCGGACGCGGAAAGCCGAAGGCGCCCCCTCCAAATTTATCGGACTGTATCGGCAATGTGAGTACTGTCCGGCTCAAATGTTTTGTTATTTATGTCTGTATTATGCCATGTAACGGTGCCATCATGAAGCTACCGTGCTAGCTAGCGACAAGCTGCACTTTTCACCACAATATGACGGGTCACTCCGCTTTCTCCATTACACAGCGGTGGCCGAAGAAACATGTATTTATCAGTTCTTTTATAGCCCTCCAGCTGCCCCACTTCTAGTGTCCCCTCGCGCACGCGTAGAGCGCACAGAGACATGGCCTTTTAAACTGTGTTTGATGTGCCAGGTTGCGGGAAGTCATTATTGATCTCTTCCTCGCGCAGGTGGACGCCAGGACAGAGTCCATAGAGAAGAAGATCAACAAACTAGACGCTGAGCTTATGAAGTACAAAGAGCAGATGAAGAAGATGAGAGACGGGCCCTCCAAGGTGCCAAATGTCAAATTTCCCCACTGTGGGACGAATAAAGGAACCCTTATCTTATTTTAAAGCATGCCAACCATAGCAATCATGACGGTTACACTATTGTTAATACAGCAAACATTATCCCTTCCTGTGTCTTTGTGAATGCAGAACATGGTGAAACAGAAGGCGATGAGAGTCCTGAAGCAGAAGAGAATGTGAGTTCTTTGCTGTGTTATTGTGACACTCGATAATGATTAATCAACTAACTGTTTAGGTTATTGCTGTCTTAAGGTTATTATTGCAGTTTCTCAGAGCCTAAATTAATGTCTTGAAATAGTTTGTTTTTTTTGTCCAAGTAACACCCCAGAGACATCATTAACTCTTCAAAATTACAATGAAAAGTAGCAGATTCTTACGTGTGATAAGCAAAGGTTTTGTATTAGTGGTCTAAAAATGAATGAAACAACTAACAGATTGGCAAAATTGTTTCTAATATCTAATTTATTATTTGACTAATTGTGACAGCTCAGGTATTGACCAGTTAATTCCAGTTTTAGCACAGATGTATTGGTATGTTTGCCATTGTGTATTGTTTATTTATAGACTGTTGATCAGAAAGAACTTTTCATTGTTAAATGTCTCATTTATTAGATGTGTTGGTCAGGAGTCATGAAATATCTAATTTTGGGTATCCTTACAAAAAAAATGTTTATTTTACCATGTTAGCTGACATACACTCATTAGAGTTTTTCAAACTGCCAAATACAGGTTGTTAGGGCTCTTTAAAGAGATTATGTGCACAGCATAATTGCTTTAAAAGTGTTGCCCAATCCACAGGTATGAAGGTCAAAGAGAGCAGCTGTCTCAGCAGTCTTTTAACATGGAGCAAGCAAACTACACAATCCAGACGTTAAAGGACACCAAAACAACAGTAAGAGACACGGGACTCAGTGAGAACACCAAATTGATGTTCTTCAAATGACACAAGATGATTCTTTTTTTTCTCACAGGTGGCTAATTGCGCATTTTGTATTTTCTGTTTTCAGGTGGAGGCCATGAAGATTGGTGCTAAGGAGATGAAAAAGGCTTACAAGGACGTCAAACTCGATCAGATTGACGTACGGTTATTGTTTACAATCACACTGTTCCTGTTACCACACAGCAGATGTATAGTAATGGTTCAGGCTGTACCGGTTATCATCCTGACCATGGATCAAGTCTCTATAAGCAGAATTGCTTACTTTATATGGAGACGTATATACCAGATGACTGTAACTTCTCACTTTTCTTGGTCCTACTTCACTCACAATAGCTATGTTTACCTGCGCAAAATTTCTTAATCAGATTAAAAATTTAAAGGGATTGGAAATTCCGAATCCACTGTTTATATGGACGCTAAATCAAATAATCCGATCATGACGTGCGTATACATGCGCCGAGCTTTAATCAGAATAGCATTTTGACATGTGCAGATTTATCTAATTTCCCTAAAATAACAGAAGAAGGAGTTGTACTTCCACCTGAGCTGTAAACAAACGCCGGTGTGGATACAGTTTGCCCTTTCGCACCTTTCCCTGCAATTGAAATTCTGCAAAGAATGAACCTGTGCCAGGTTCTGAAAGCCCTACTTTTATTTCTACTGTTTTCTGTGATCAAGCTACGGGCTCAGCGATGCATAACGCTCCTGCATTACAGGAGGAGATAGCGGAAGGACATGTGCAGTGAGGATAATTTTACCCCAAACAAGAAGTCGCGATCGATGTAAGTGTGTACATGGACGCTGCTTGGAATAAGGATCAGCATAAACTACCCCTCTCGATTGGAATATAATTTCTTTCCGAATGAGCCGAATCTTATCAGAATCTTCCAATTGATGTGTTTCCATGAAGTATTTTTATTCTGATCAGCCCTTTATTCCGAATATTTGTGTCCATGTAAACATAGCTAATGTTCGACTTTCAACAACAGTAAAATGATTACTCCGACAACTTTGTCACAACAAACATATCATGATCTTTCCGTGCCCTCCACGGATGTACGTGAATTTTTTAATAAAGGTTTATACCGTGGAACGTTATATACAAATCTATGTTTCCGTCAAAGATAACAGTTGTTAAAGGTGATCACATGTTTGTGAACTTCTAGGATTTACAGGACCAACTGGAGGACATGATGGAGGATGCCAACGAGGTGCAGGAGGCCCTGAGCCGCAGCTATGGCACTCCAGACATTGACGAGGAGGATCTTGAAGCAGGTTACACCTCATTGTTTATCACCTGTTTGTCTTCAAATTCAGATTTATGGGCACCTTACATAAAGTATTACAACTACTAATTTACAGAAGATCGCATTAGGAACGGCTGGTCTGTCCGATAAATGTAATCTGTTTATGTGTAACCCTTTCCATGATCCTGCAGTGGGTTTAAATCGCTTTTTCAAATTCACCATTAATTGATGGGCAGCTGATAGCTGTTAAATATACCATATTCAACACTACACTTAATGATTGATTAGATAATGGATACACTGGTTTGTCATCCAAATCTTGCCATACTGGTTCATGTAATTGGCTTGTTTGGTTCTTAATAACTGTATTTTTCAAAAACAAAACACCATTAGTGAAAATAAATGTTTTGCTAATTCAAAACATACCTATCAAACAAATACACAACATGTGACTTTTATATAATGCTTCAGAAATAATTACTGTACTTTGTAAAAGTACAAAATATATGCAGTATATATCCTGGCTTGAATTTGATTTTTTCAAAAATGTAATGAGGTATTCAATCACGGCAACAGCAGGTGGCGCTGTGATTCAATTTAAAGATCCCGTAGCTGAACCCTCAGTTGGTTTTTAGTATAAAAGGGATTTTTGCAGTGAACAGGGACAGGTGATCCGGGTGGATGGGCTTTTTTTTTTTTTTAAATTAAATGTGTGCAGTGTTGCAGTGATGCTGAAACTGTTTTCAGAGCTGGATGCGCTGGGTGACGAGCTGCTGCTCGATGATGACAGCTCCTACCTGGACGAGGCCTCTGCTGCCCCGTCTATTCCTGAGGGAATCCCCAGTGACAGCAAGACAAACAAGGTAACAGTGTTCAGAGTGCTGTGCGGTGCAGACAGTAGAACTACAGCATTAATAATACATGGAATCATACATACATATTATGATTGCCATTCCATAGTTTTCTCATCTTTCTAGTTTTCCCTCAATTTCCAGGTCACCAGTGGTTCAGTGCATTTCATTATTGTATGAAAAACAACAATCCAACAGTATAATCATGATATTATTTATTTGAGCTTCTGATCATCTGATCTGTGTATATATACAGTATATATACATATAACTGCACTCAATGCACACCTGGCAGCTCAGATTAGCCAGCTGCTGAAATATGGGACCCACCCAGAGTGGTTGACCTAAGGTCGGACGGTCCTGATCATGAGGGACCCCCAGATGGAACGATTCCATCGAACTACCAGCCAATAACCTGCCTCTGCTCAACATGGAAGCTCCTGTAAGGCATCATTGCAGCCAAGATGAGTAGGCATGTGGCTCAATAAATGAGCAGGGCCAAGAAAGGGGTTGGTTGTGACACCAGAGGAGCCAAACACCTGCTACTGGTGGACAGGGCAGTCTCTAGAGACTGTAAGACCAGGAAGACCAACCTGTGCACTGCCTGGATTGACTACAAGAAAGCCTACAACTCAATGCCACATACATGGATACTGGAGTGCTTGGAGTTATATAAGATCAACAGGACACTAAGAGCCTTCATCAAGAACTCGATAGGGCTGTGAAAGACTCCTCTGGAAGCCAATTCAAGGCCAATTGCCAAAGTTAGCATCAAGTGCGGCATATATCAAGGAGATGCCCTATCCCCCCTGCTGTTCTGCATTGGCCTGAACACGCTCACCCAGATCATCACAAAGACTGGCCTCGGATACCGGTTCAGAAATGGAACAACGATCAGCCACCTCCTCTACATGGATGGCATCAAGCTGTATGTGTATCCACATCACCAGGATCTACAATAATGACATCGACATGTCATTCGGGCTAGAAAAGTGTAGCCAAATGATATCAAAGAGAGGCAAGATGATCACAACTGAAGGGGTTGAACTACCAGAAGGCAACATAGCCGATGTTCAGGACAGCTACAAATACCTTGGGATCCCCCAGGCAAATGGGAATCATGAAGAGGCCGCAAGGAAGTCAGCCACAGCCAAATACCTACGTAGAGTAAGGCAGATCCTGAGAAGTCAGCTGAATGGTCAGAACAAGATCGGAGCCATCTACACCTATGCCTTGCCCGTCATCAGAAACCCTGCTGGTATAATAACCTGGTCAAAGGAGACAGAAGCCACAGATATCAAGACAAGGAAGCTCCTCACCATGCATGGAGGTTTTCACCCCAAGTCCAGCACCCTGAGGCTGTAAGCGGAAAAGGGAGGCCGAGGATTAGTGAGCATCAGAGCCACTATCTATAGCCACTATAAAACAACAAAGATGCAGGAATACATCAGGAAGATGGCCCCGAATGATGACCTGCTAAGTGAATGCCTCAGGCAGCAGAAACCCAGTGAGGAGGAGGAAGAAGAAGAGAGACCATCATGGAGGGACAAGCCCCTGCACGGGATGTACCACCGACAGACAGAGGAAGTAGCTGATATCGAGAAAACATACCAGTGGCTGGAGAAGGCTGGT
>KV751351.1:481521-521624 GCA_001698575.1 Mola mola | reverse complement strand
CTACCACACCAGACAGGACCCAAGGTGCAGACTGTGCAAAGATGCCCCTGAGACAGCGCAGCATATAACAACGAGGGGGAAGATGCAGGCAGGTACTGCATACTTGGAGCGTCACAACCAAGTATACAGAAACCACAACCACAACCAAGTATACAGTATACAGAAACATCTATGCCGAGTATGGGCTGGAGGTTCCAGGATCAAAGTGGGCAACCAGTCTTATCAGTCTTAAGACCGATAAGATGGTTGTTGATAATCAACCGGATATCATGGTGGTCGACAAGCAGGGTGAGAAGACGGTAGTGGTAGATGTTGCCACCCCAAGTGATAGCAACATCAGGAGGAAGGAACACGAGAAGCTTGAGAAATACCAAGGGCTGAAAGAGGAGCTGGAAAGGATTTGGGGAGTAAAGGCGTCAGTGGTACCGGTGGTGATAGGAGCACTCGGGGCTGTAACCCCCAAGCTGGGAGAGGTTCCACCAAATCCCAGGAATAACATCTGAGACCTCAGTCCAGAAGAGCACAATCCTATGAACAGCTAAGATAGGACCCTCAGACCCCCTGGTCTCTGGTAGAGGACCCAAGCTTGAAGGAGACACAAGACCGCCCACAGAGGGGTCATGCAGTGTTGCAAAGCTCCATCCAACCTCTCTCACTTTTTTTATTCACAATTGTCATAGATTGTATGCAACTTGGGGGTGGGTGATGTAACCTAAAAATGAAATTACTGTATTTCAGGGAAATTTGAAATAATGCTGACTGCGTTGTTATTTTTCATCCTTTTTCAATAAGCTGATGGCAAATTGTCCATCATCACCAATAGTGCCCTTGTGAAAGAACAGTATACTATAATCAAATAAATATAAAAAGTAGGTTGTGTTCCTTCACTGGAAACTTTAATAAAAGTGCTACATAATATTTAAATGAAAAAAATAACTCTAGTATATTACCTTCATTTAACCTGCAGGGCCTACACAACAGTATCACCACCTAATATTATTTACCTTTCACTCACTTTCCTTCATTGCATGTTTTTGCTGTAAGTGGTGAAAGTTTATCATGTTCTGTCAATTTTTTCTTGCATAGTTTGTACATTATTGTCCTCTGTTAGAGATCTAACCTTTTGTAGCCACATCACTTCAACACAGTGACATTAGCTCACTTTTTAGGCACAAGATCCTCTTCAGAGGCTGATGCTCTGGTCTGGTTTTCAGCCATGATTTTGTTGTATTGTAGTTGACATGCTGTGAGCTGTGTGTCAGGGCCTCAACACATCAAATCAGTGCGTCAAAACACACGGCTATAGGCTATCATTTGTATTGGAATATGGCAATTTTTTGTCACATAAGAATTTGTACTAACGAACACATTTTTATCTACTGTCTAGTTTTTAATACATAGCTAACAAAGCGTTAATTCTAAACTAACTTAAAAAGTTAAGCCCTAAACCACATTACCTATCTTAGAAAAAACATGCTACTGAATGCTACTGTGTCACAATAATACAGACCATGTTGATACAGAAATGGTGTTTCCTTTTTGTATTTATGGTTTTGGCTGCTCGCAAGTTTATGCAGATGCCAGTGGATAGTTTTCTTGGGGGTTGGGGGGCTGAGAGCCGACGGCATGTTGTTACATGGTGATATCTCACATCAGCACAAATGGAGAACTGCGACTGCACCCAGTGTTGTGAATTCACTGTTGTTTCCTTCTTGTGTCTTCAGGACGGTGTTTTGGTGGATGAGTTTGGGCTGCCACAGATCCCTGCCTCATAAAACAAAGGATGGATGAGAACATCTGAACTCTGACTGAAAACATTTTTATACATGTAGAGTAACATTTCTACGTGCAAACAGACCATTTGACCAGAGAACACTGCGGTTTGAAGCTTGGTTGGGTTGTGTGTTGTTACCACTGACGTGCTAGCATTCGGCCTTGTAAGCATCCTGAACCTTTTTCCTCCCTTTCATCTTCCTGTTACTAAACTTGTCAGTCGCATACAGCAGTATTAGCTTGTAATAACTTATTTTTATTTGTATTGTTTTTATTCTAGCTTTGTGTGTTATTGTTACCGTTTTTTTTGAGTTCTCAGATGTGGAGACCGTTTCCATTGAGTGTATCTGAATGTCTGCAGGTTGTTTGAAACATGCAAAATAAATGTTTTAATTTAACGTTGTATTTAAGAGTCCCAGTCTTCTGTCTGAGGATTTTTCAAATCTCATATTGGTTTTGTTTTTTTTCTTTCTCTCTTTGTTACCCTTGAGCAGTTGAGCTCTTTTATTCGACACGCAAAGAACGTGCAGAACGGTGTACTTAATTCAAAGCTGAACTACTGCTTAAATGATGTGGTATAATATTATTTTAACCAGAACCAGATCAACTGACATGTTGGTCCTGAGGCAAAACCCTGCTCATATTAAACTGACGTGCATATTTGCCCTTAACTTTCAGCCTGAATCTCGAAAGCCAGCCTGCATTTTCTACAAAATTTACTGTTTGTCAATTCCTGTTTAATAAAACAGGAATATGCACTATAAAATATGTATAAAATACACTATAAAAATAAAATATGCACTACGTAAACAGGATACAATAGACCTTTACCTTTTTTGCTGAGAATTAGAGATTGATAGCACTCTCAGCTAGCTCAATAAGTACACTATTACCATTATATTAACATCTTTTATGTAACATAAAAGACACTAAAGATGTCAAGAAACTCAACTCACATGGTGCTTAAAACTTTTCTGGCTCTCAATTTCATATTTCTGCAATTCAGCAAATACTTTCACCTGTTTCATTTCAGCATGCAGTATCCACACGCATTGTTTCCGGAAAATGCATTTTTTCTGTAATTCAAACTTTTTTTTTGCAAAAAAGTGTTTTAATGCAATTAAAACAATTTTTAATGTTGGATCCGGTAATTGACCAGGATGATAACCAGAACTTACTTTTAATATCAGCCTGTTACTCGGGTATTACTCGCATGACTCACTTGTTCAAAACAATATGTTTACTCTTACTTACGCGTGACTTCATTAGTCTGTCTTTCAGGGGGGAAAAGAAGTACTTCATCCGTAGCACAACTCGGTTTCCATGTCCACAATGAAAACGTTGACTAAGCATTACAGGATACGTTTGGCTGTACACAGAATTAGATCTCCTTTTATAAAACTCGACTCTGGTGGGACTCGAACCCACAACCTTTGAATCACTTCTCAAGTGCTTGACTAGAAGTCCAATGCGCTATCCATTGCGCCACAGAGCCGCCTGCTTCTCCATGAAAACAACCGTTAGTCAATATTACTGTACTATTATTTAAAGTTAATTTGTGTGTCGTCGTGACAAAGTAATAATAACTAACAGGGCCGAACGCAATGATTGGAAAATCTCATAAACCGACGTTTTAATCACAAAGTGAGACATTTTACCAATCGATGAAAAATATTTGATAGCAGCGACACATCTTAAAAAAAGTTGGGACGGAGGCAACAAAAGGCTGGAAAAGTAAGTTGTACTAATAAAAAACAGCTGGGGGAACATTTTATCACGACTGGGTCAAAACAAAGAGCATTTTTGAGAGGCGGAGTCTCTCACAAGTAAAGACGGGAAGAAGTTCACCAATCGGCGAAAAACTGTGTCTAAAACTTGTGGAACAATTTCAGAAAGTTCCTCACCGTAAAATTAAGAACACTTTGAATAGCCCACCATCTAAAGTACATAATATCATCAGAAGATGCAGAGAACCTGGAGGAGTCCATGCAATCCACAATTGCAAGTTAAAGCCGTCATAGTGCAAAGAAGAAGCCGCGTGTGAACACGATCCCTTGTCTGGGCCAAAGTTCATTTGAAATGGGCTGAGGCAAATTAGAAAACTGTTTTGTTGTCAGATGAATCCACATTTTAAATTCTTTCTGGAAACCACGGACGCCGTGTCCCGTGGACAGGGGAGAGAGGGACCATTCGGATTGTTATCAGTGCTCAGTTGAAAAGCCTGCATCTCTGATGGCGTGGGCAGCTTACACATCTGGAAAGGCTCTATCAATGCTGAAATTATAAAGTGGTTGTAGAGCAACACATGCTCCCTTTAGGACAACGTGTCTCTCAGGGACAAGACAAGACAATGCTAAACCACACAGTGCCTCCATCACAGCAGCATGGCTGCAGTCTTTATTTCCTCAACGGTACATGTTCTTAGTTTTAACATTTGAGATGTTTTCTGTGTTCTGTTTTTATCAACTCACACATGTGCAGCGAACAAGGGGAAACACTGCAAGCAACTTGCAGCTTTCATTTGTTGTGTTAGGTTTAATGTTGTTTGTGAAATAACTAATTATCTAATAATTATGGCCAGATCAGATCTAAGTCTTTTCAAAACTTAACGGTTAATATAGATTTCATGTTCAGATCAGCATCCGGAGAGTGGCATGTAGGCTACACCAAAGTTTCTTAGTTTAACTACAATATTCGAACAACATCTGTCAAGAGTGATTAAGTCAAACATGGTTACAGTGAAAATAATCATTCTAGATTTGTGCTATTAGTTTCCATTCAAAATACGGGTATTAATAGTTTATAGATACCCAAACAGGTGTAATGTTTGAGAAATCAATAATTATTTATTCCTTGGACATTTCTTATGTAAAGAAAACGGCCGGAGAAAAGCAGAAAATCGCCGTTTTGTGGGGGGGAAAGTGGACGCTCTGTATCTACATGAACTGAAGAGATGGTGGGCATTTTTGTGCTCCACGGACCAATCAAAGCACACTCGACAGGTCCGACCAGCAGCGATAGTGTTGATAAACAAATAAAAAACTTGTTGACAAGTATTTTAAAGCAAACTTTGAGGTATCCTTGTGCCCCAATACGCCAGCTCCAAAGGCTGGACACGACTGCCAATAGCTTTATAGATTTGAAGTTCAAAGCAAGAATGTTGTGAAAACTGTGTTGTAGCCTTTGTTTCATACGTATGTGAACTTTGATTAATTGTATGTGTTTCTGTTGGTTTAAGATAAAAATAGATTTTCAGATAAAGTGAGAAAGAATGTAAACTACTAAATGATCTATATCCGGTTTATACCGGAACAAGTTAGCGGTAAGCTACAGTAGTTAGCAGTGTGCTTCATGCTGGTTAAAGGACGCTCAAAACATGTCGCTGCAAACGATAACATTGACAGTTGCTTACGGTAAAACAATTTTCCCATGACGTTACATAAATATAACTAGATAAAATATAGCCAATGAATCGGAAGTTTACTAACCGTCGCTCGAGTAGCTAGGACTAAGCTGGCTAGCTAAGTTAGAACAAAATATTTTCTAGTAAGTAACCTTAATTTAAAAGCTCGCCTTTGACTTATTGTTATGATATACTTTATGCCTAAATGCGCGTCAAGTATTTGAAGAACACATTGGCGTTTGAATAAAAATTGATATTTCTGGTCAAATTACGTACAGACTTTTGTGTTTGACATTGACAGTTTTAATTCAGTTTTTTTTTTTTTAAACAAAAATGTATTTTTATCATTATGAAAGAAATGACTTATATCGACAGTTGTCAACCATCAAAACGTCTCGTGCCTCCGGGGTAACACGTATTTATTCTGAATCCACATTTTCTCCAGGATGGATGAATCTATAAATTCACCACAGCCGGAGTTCTATGTTGATATTTTCTTCCTTCACTGCAGGATCCACTAGGCACAGCATCACATTAGCATCTCAGGATGATGGCCAGGGCCCCTTTGTCAAAGACCTGTCAGATGCTCTCAGTCAAGCCACAGGAGTTCCGCAAACCTCACAGAAAATCATTTTTAAAGGTAAGTAGATTGTAGATCTCTTTATGTGACTTAAATATATTTAAAAACCAGCTCAAACCTCAGCTCAACCTTGCCCCGTCTTGGCATTCTAGGAAAATCACTGAAGGACATGGAAGAGAGTCTGTCCAGCTATGGATTAAAGGACGGCTGCAAGCTCATGATGATTGGAAAGCGGGTAAGGCCTTTACAGGTGTGACGTCTCTGATGTGTGACTGTATACGCAATCAAATACTGATGGTCATGTACAAACAGAACAGTCCAGAGGAGGAAACTGAACTGAAGAAGCTGAAAGACATTGAGAAATCTGTAGAGCAAATGGCTAAAAAGCTGGAGAAGGTCGATGGGGAGTTGACTGGACTCAAGAATGTAAGCAAATATGTTTTCAGCAATGACAAAATTTCCCCGCATTAGTTGTTTTCGGTTAACTTCTTGGATCGTTGCCTATTTCTTCAACAGGGCTTCCTGGCCAAAGACCTTCAGGCCGAGGCGCTTGGTAAATTAGACCACAGAGTGAAAGTAGCGGCAGAGCAGTTCATGAAGATCCTAGAGCAGATCGATGCTTTGGTAATCCCTCTTGGTTCAGATGTTTATTTTTGTGTGACTCCTTCTCTTATGTGTGTCACATACAACTAACTGCTTCTTTTCAGAGTGTGCCAGAAAATTTCAGTGACTGCAGAATGAAGAAAAAGGGACTTGTAAAGACAGTGCAGGTACACACTTCTTCAATATCACCTCAGTTTTTGCAGAGAATAATTGAATATAAACCATAATTATTTTCTTCTTATAGGATTTCCTGGCACAGTGTGACAAGATTGAGGCTTGTATATCAGACCACCTGTCAAGGATTCAGTCAAAAAACCTCACCTTGGCAGACTAGATAAAGTCTTCATCATCATGTTCTATACATTGCTCTGTGAGCAACTGCAACAAATACAGAAAATTCCCAAGAGTGGAGCAGCTCCTTGTCTATTTATAGTTGTCGTGATGTGCTGAGTGAGAAACGTGCAAACAGAAGGAGGCAGGTAATCTGCACCGGTCCTGGGTACAGCTGGGACTCATTTTCACGGTCAAAGACGAGTGCTTCTCGATTCATTGTTAACCAGTCACGCTGAGAGAATCAGAGGTGCTTTGATTAGCCAAATGTCTATTATGTCAGAAAAATGCTACTGAAGTTCAGTTATCCAACAAACTATACAATCACACTTTACCGTTCATTTTGATGTAAAACTGTTTCACATGTCAGTTTGTACACATAAATAATCTAGTCTTCTGGGGGAGGCTTTTGACAGGATTTGGAACCTGGCCGCAGGGAAATGTCAGTGAGCTCAGACACTGATTTTGGGCCATAAGGCTCTCAGTCACATGCAGGCCAGTTCATGACCAAACTGCAGGAACTTCCTCATATGAGCATTTTAATGTTCTCTTGCATCAGGAAATTGTGACGGACATTTGTCATTGTCTGATGTTTCACAAATGTGAGAAAATCACTGTTGTAACCCCAGCTGATGCCATGGAAAACAGCCTGAGAGGTACAATATTGTCTACATACAAGTAGCACGGAGAGTAAGCAGCAACTTTTTAAATTCAGTGACTGATCCCTTATCATCTGCTAATGCATCTCAAAAATGTAAGAAATCGGAGTCAATTATTTAAAAAAAAAAAAAGAAAAACCAAAATGGTGTGAATTGTGTAATTGGATTGTGTTTGACATCACTAAAAGTATATAAATTTCTTTTTGACAATAAAATTTTTGGAAAATAAAGTGCATCAGTGATTGATTTCAGAACAAGTTTTAATTCCCTGCAAAATACAAACGATCGAGCAAAACCAAACCAGCCACAGTAACAGACATCTCGTTACAGTTTATTTCCAGCTTGATCCATGAGAGTTACACGTTAACTAGCTTATTCAGACCCTATAGTGGTGATTTCACGAGTGCAAATGCGCTTTGAAAGTAGGGTTTGAGGAGTTGGACAGGGGTCCGGGTTCAGTCCAACAAGCAGCTTAAACAAATGACCTTCAGTGAGCTGCACCACAGTGAAGCTTGTCATGAGCCAAATGAAAGGATAAAGCTGTTCTAAGTGAGACTCATTAAAGAGACACATGATGGACGGGATAAACTTCGTCCAGAGCTGCTTTTGCCACTAATCGTCTTTGTCCTTTGCACCGTGCTTTAAAATGCGCGTAAATGCTACATAGTTGAAGTTGCCTTTCTTGTCGATGGGTGCCTCTCGGAAGAGTTCGTCCACCTCCTCGTCTGTAAACCTGTCACCCATCGTTGTGAGCAGCTCCCGCAGGTACTCCTCCTGGATCACACCTGTGGGAGGAGACATTCAGACATTCAAACACAATGATCTCAAAATGACCAGATCTCTGCTATTAAAATTAAAAATTAAAACAAGCACAACAAATTAAACTAGAAAGTGCACAAGGGACAATCCCCTCCCACATGTCAGCAGACCTGCAAATTTTACCCCACAAAATTGTTTTTCGTATGATAATGTCAACATGCTGATGCTTTGAGTTCAGCGTCCACAATATTGTTAATCTCTGTTTCCTTATTTTCATTATGAGATAGAATAGCCACTTAAAATTACCACTAAGTGAGCCATAAGGCTGCAGGCTTGCAACTAACATTAATATAAAGCAGACACTCTGCTGAATTCCTGTAACTCCAAGTTATTGTGTTGTATCCAGAGGAACACCAACATTAGAGAATTAAAAACACGTTTTAATATCTTATATAGCTTTTATGTTACATAAGACATAAAACAAAAGTCACAACAGCCATTGAAGACAAAATCAGGGGGGAAAGGAGGAATACATTTAAAAAAATAATCTTGGAGCCAGACAGCAAAAATCAAAATCTGTCTTTTGATTTGTCTGGAAAACAATCTAACAAATGCCAACAAAAACATAACCTCCTTGGCAGAAGTAATAAATTAGTTGTTATACAGAAATCTTGCAACTTTAAATTTTCATAAAATAAAGCATTTAAGTGAGTTTACTGGTTATGATTTCTCAAATTAGGCAACTTTCTGTTATTTGATTGTAAACAACTTATGTTTTACAGTTTCAATAGAATTTTAAATTTAAT
The DNA here is from genome assembly GCA_001698575.1 of Mola mola. Taxonomy (NCBI): domain Eukaryota; kingdom Metazoa; phylum Chordata; class Actinopteri; order Tetraodontiformes; family Molidae; genus Mola; species Mola mola. Next base: position 512,711 of record KV751351.1, on the reverse strand, counting down.
GTTGAAATGCGACTGGAATACAAATATTCCTTGAATCATTTTGTTTTTGAACACAAATTACTTTTATCTCCACTCTGTTGTACACATGATAGCAAAGACATTGCTTTTGTAAAATCAACTTCAAGAAATAAAGTTATTTGCAAGATTTAAAATTTCCATTTGTAAATTCAGGACATATAAGTTATTTTTTTGGTTGTCTTTGAGAGATATTTGTTTATTGATCAAGGTAATTTTTAAGGCAACAGAGAGCATTGGGTTTTGAGAAACGGAGAAATGGCATCACGAGGAACAGCGCCCGTTCTAAACATGCTCAATATAAAAGCGTCACCTCACCAGTGCCCTCCTCATCAAAGCAGGCAAAAGCGTTGCGGATCACGTCCTCAGGATCGGTGCCGTTCAGCTTCTCTCCAAACATGGTCAGAAACATGGTGAAGTTGATTGGGCCTGGGGCTTCGTTCATCATCGTCTCCAGGTAGTCATCTGTGGGGTTCTTACCTGGTCACAGTTGGACACATGAGGATTTATGTACTATATATGTATACATGTATTTATGAGAAGAATCATTTCAGTCTCGTTACATGCAAAAACATTTGCTGGTTCCAGCTTCTAACAAGTCAGGATTGGCTGGTTTCTTTTCACATTTCTATGGGTTTTTAACTTATGATCGGAGTAAAGGAGCTTTTTAAAAATGTCACTCTTGACTCAAGTGTGTTGAACATTTTGACTACTAAATAAAGCTCAATTTGAAAAAAAAAATGGACAGGTAGAGTCATTTTCGAAACTAGCACATTTACACAAATAAACCTTTACATTTACCTAATGAGGCCAGCATGTCGTGAAGGTCTTCTTTGTCAATAAAACCATCTCTGTTCTGGTCAATCATGTTGAAGGCCTCCTTGAACTCCTGGATTTGAGACTGGTCAAACATAGCAAACACATTGGAGGTGGCACGCTGAGGACGCTTCTTGGTGTTCTTTCCCTTGGCTCTTTTGCTTGACATGATGGCTGTTGGTGGGTCTCCCCTCTCCTGTAAAACACACGATATGATGGCCGCCAATCAGCAATCCAAGACTGAAGAATTTAAATTGGTACCGTCAGATGTATCTCAAACACCGAGTATGATTTGGTCTGCTCTTTCTCATTCAGGTGTTTGATAATTGTAATATGATAACTTCATTCTTCAAATATGGCTTTATTATCATGTTAACAAGCCATTTCAGTTAATTCTTCTCCAGCCAATGTGGTCCTTTGAGCACAGTTACAGGACTGATCCATTAAACCTTTTCTGATAAGGGCTTTAGTTAAAGTCATCTGGCCCTTTTTTTGGTTTTGAAGAAATTTCACCTGTCCTCTGAAAGGCTTATTCAGTTCTACAGTCCCCGGTATTTACCCTCTGACCCTCCAGTGGGGTTGTTACACCTTGGAGGTGGTCACCTGAGTTGTTGACCCTCTCTGTGTATGCATGTCAGGGTCATAAGGAGGATGTAGTTCATTAATGTGGCATGACTCATTGAATACCCCCCTCACATTCATGTGAGTAGTTAAGGTCACATGACTCATGGTGTGACTCATTAATGAGCCGTTGCCCTGCTCTGCCATCATGTCAGGGTCACATGATGCAAGATTTGAAAGAGGTTTTAGACACCTGGGAAGGGATGTCAGGACTGCATTGTAGGTGGCTGATAATTGGTGTCTTAGACCACCACCCTGTTTCCATTTTGATGTAGATGGCCTCCCTCACTCCTCCCTCGAACCATCTGTTTTCTCAACAATGTGTACCTTGTTGTCTTCAAATAAGTGTCCTCTGTCCTTCAAATGTACATGCACAGCTGAATTTTGTCCTGATGAGCTGGCTCTACTGTGCTGTGCCATGCACCTGAGGAGCGGTTATTTAGTCTTCCCAATGTACAGGTCTGAACACTCCTCACTGCATTGGACCACATAAACAACATTGCTCAGCTTGTGTTTAGGTATTTTATTCTTAGGGATCTTTGTTGATTTTATGAAGGCCCAGTTAGGATAGCCACAGCTTTTTAGTACTCCCCTTGATGCGTGTGTTCCTTTTCTTTCCCTTTAGTATTTGAGAGAACATTTTCAGCTCTGTGACTTAGGGTTCTGATCACTCCAAGCTTGCGTTCCGGTCGGTGGCGTGAGTCAAAGTAGGTACTGGTCTGTGTGTGTAGGTTTCCAGTATATTTCAATGTTGAGGCTCCCATCCTCCTTCAGCTGCACAGCACAGTCCACGAACGGTAGCCTGTTTTCTTTGGTGTCCTCCCTTGTTAATTTGATGTTGTTGTGCACTGAGTTGATATGTTCTGAAAAGGCCTCTACTACTTGGGTTTTGATTGTAACCCAGGTGTCATCCACGTACCTAAAACAGTGGCTAAGTGTCCTTTGAAAGTAGACAAGGCTTTGCTTTCCAATTCCTCCCAGTAGTGGTTGGCCACCAGGGGTGACACTGAGGAACCCAATGCACAACCATGCTTTTGTCTGTAGAAGCCCTCATTGCATTTGAAATAGGTGGTCGTAAGGCGAAGATCTAGCAGGGAACTGAAAAATGACTACCACAAGAAAGATCCTTAAACAACAGAACCAACTTCACTAACGACCAAATTTGTTCCAGGATTTAAGCTCTGGTCAAATACTGGAACAAATGTGGTCGGTCAGTCTCCACTCTTTAGGTTAAATACTGGGGACCGCTCACGAAATGTTTAGAACTGAAGATAACTTTCAGATGAGAGGTGAAATGTTTTCAAATCCAAAAAGAAGTCCAGATGCCTTCAACTAATGCACTTAAGACTACCTCAACCTGGATGACTGAGAACCTACACAAAGCATCCTTTTCTCATGCAGGGCTAAACTTTTACTTTGAAATAAAATGCAACAGGACGGGAGAGCAGAAATATCAATCTGACAAATTTCCAACAAACTGCATAACTTACAAATCTTTTCTTAAAAATTTCTGAATGTGACTATCCAAACTAAACTGATTTAAAACTGTGGAAACCACTTCAGGGCTCCATATCAAAATATATACCAACGTCTAGTTTTACTGGGCCTTTACAAGATGACAAGAAATACACTGATGTGGGGGAGTTCATCACAAATTATTTCATTAAATTTCATCCAGCTAATTGTAAAGAATTTAAACAATTCTACATAATGTTTGAAGGGCTGAACCAGCTCCTTAAGCAGGTTCTGAAGAACAGAAAAGCCTGCGTATGTGTCAAATCAAGAAAAAGAAAATCAAAAATGTTGACCGTCTGTCTTTCTGCAGACTGGCTGGATGATTTATAATAAACAGCTGCTCAAAATTGACAGATTTTAATTATATACATAGATAATTTCGAGGAGTACAACCACTTTAGTTTGATATTCTACATTGTCAAGTCATGCACAACAAACAACCAAAGCATAAGCTGACTTAGATTTTACTAATTAAGTCCCTAGCTATGTTCGTGCTGTAAGATTCTCTTTACTACTAAGTGTAGCTGCTGGAGAAATTCCGGGTAGAGTTAATTAAACATTTCAGATATTAACTAGTGGTACTAGCTAACGATAGCTCGGTAATGGCCTGAATAACTGACCAGGTCAGTTAGAGGGAGGTAACCGCGACCAATTCACGGGAAACACGTTATTCTTACACGGTTTCAATGTGTACAAGGCTCAGAGGCAAAGACAACCCCGCAACTCATATCACCTACCTTTAAAATATACAGGCGTTATTAAGTGGCAGCGTACACAGCCTGGAGAGCATCAACAGATTGATGAAGAGGAACCATGGATGTTTTATTTCCTGTTTCAAAAACGGACCAATAACGGGCGACCCGGAGGGAGCCAACAGCCTGGAATATTCCATGTTTTCTTCTTATCCATCGTGTTCATAGCGAAACAGACGATGAGTTCGTTAAATCGAGGTAAGTGTGGGTAACAAAAGTGATACAACATTTATTTTTCTTAATTTTCCCACAATTACCCGAACATAACGCTTGTTTTTAATGTCTTTAGTTAGACAGGCGTCAAAAGATGTATTTAACATGTTCCACCGGCAGGTGGCAGTAAATACTTTTAAACGTGTGTCAAGTGCAAAGAAGTGACTGACGATAGTAACATTTTTCAAATCGATTTAATACCGATACTTTACGTCTGAATTCTAACGAAACTAATACTCATACCCAGCATTTCTTAGATGAGTCTGTGACTTTGAATATATGTATAAAAATGAAACAATAAAAATTGTTTAGAAAACGCAAATTGCATCAGATCATAGTCATTAAAAATAAAATTATTACAAAAGCAAATATCAGTGCAAATAAATTTGTAGTTTTTGTATTAACATAAGACAAAAATATTAAATATTATTTTACAGACATGCAATAGTTAAATAAAGATACAAATAAAAGAATAATTTTTTAGGAATCAATGACAAATGAGTGGCTTGTGAGTATTTGAGTATCAATCTCACAATATCAATCTGACCATCTCTAATGCAAAGCATATTTCCAATATTCATTCTGTTCCCTTTCTCAATATTCAGTGGAGGTGTATGCAAACTTTTACATGATTTTTCATGTAATCATTGCATTATTGCATGTTGGCCACAAACCAGCAGGGCGACAAACTTAACTGTAAGTTGAGAGAAATAAATACATTTTAAGTAGTTTGAAGTCCCATTTTGGTTCAGTCCTGCCATTAAAGTTGAATTGTGACTACACGTGTAAACAAATGTTAAATGTGTGGGTTTTTTTGCAATTTGAAAAAACAATTGTCTACTTTAGGAAAATTTGTGTCATCCCGCTCAACAGGTAGACAGTTAACTACTACAAGTGCAGCTCCTCTTCAGCTTTTACTGATTTCCCAGACCTGCAATGACATTCCCTCCTTCAGTCCTGCACACAGCTGAGGCTCCTCAGCTTCCACAGTCCTTCCCATGGTCTAAATTTAAAGCTGTCCCAGCCTTAAAAGGTCGCGGCGGTGTCTTGTGCATTCTGCAGAGTGACAGCATTATTTTTGTTCTGTGGGCTACCGTCCTGTCCGCTGCCCCTCACCCTGCTGTTCTTCCCGGATCTGGACCCTCCTAAGCTACTTTTGGAACTTTTCTTTTAATCGCAGCTACTGGATTGGTGGATTCTTAGTTGTGGTGAGTGACTCAAACGAAACATTTTTGTTTTTATTAATCAATTTTATTTATCAATCTGCCTCTGAGGGATTGCTATTTTAGTTTGTGTCCTGTTAAATTCCTGAATCAGCAAGATGCAAGGCCTTTTGTAACCACTTAAATGATATTTTGATATTTAATGCTGTCTTTCAAGTCACATATTTTTCTTCATACTAACAAATTGTCTGCTCATTTCTGGCTACAGTGTCTTTGTAGATTAGACTGCATGTGTCATTGACTTGAAATTTAATCCTAAAAGAGGCACTAATTTGTTCATTTGACCTTTGCTTTTACTCCAAACAAACTTCTATGACCCAGATCTTTCTAAAATCACTCATTGTTTCCTGTATGTTTATAGTTTGTGGCTCTTTACAGTTAGAAAGGCTTAGTATGTTGGAGGTGCTGCTCAAGGACATGAAATCCTTTGTCTTAATGTGCAGATCTTATGTTTAACAAACTGATCTAGGGTTGCTGATCATTTTTTCAGTGTGGGGATTGATCGATTGGTGAATTCACAGAAAATGATTCTGCAACAGTCTTGATAAGTGATTTAGGGCAATTTTAAAGTCCACCTGAAACGCACGTTGGAGATTATTAAACTGCCGTATTGTGACGTATTTCTTACTGAAATGGGAACGAACCAATAACAAGATGGAGGGCGTGACATAACACTGGGATGAATTTGGAAAGCTGGGTAACTAGCAACGGTCATAGCTCCGCTAAGCTCTGCTGAACTCCACTAAACATTAAGGACTGATTGACAGCTGGATGCCATGACATTATTGGTTGAAACTGGTTCATACATGCAGGTGTAATTCCATGTGGCATGTGGTTTTACTGGGGAAAAAATGACAGAGATTTTAATATAAAAATACAAAGAAATGTGTTTCTTGTCATTTTATTTGGCAAATATCATTTAATAAGCAACAGTATGATCGTGAATATGATATAAATGGGTTAAAACTACGTTTTTTTCATTTCAGGTGGACTTTAAAACAATAAACTTGTTCCAGCTTACGTGTTATGTGTCCTTGAGCAAGACACTGAATCCCACATTGCTGCCAAGGCTGCGCTGTCGGTATAAAAGTGGGTGTGATTAAAACCAATTTTAAAACAAAAAGTCACGGGTTTGAATGATTAACACTCCTGATGAGCAGGTGGCACGCTGCGAGGTACTCACTGCCACCAGTGTGTTGAGTGTTGAATGCAATACCTGTAGTGTAAAAGCCTTTGAGTGTTCAGCATCTTATGCAACAATAAAGGTGTTGATTTATTAGCCTACGTGTGTGCATATATCAATACTACTATTGACAATAGCCTAAAATTATTTTAGACAGTCCTCATTTTCCAGCTCATCACACATTTCTAACCTTTATGTTTCCATCTGTGGACCACCTTTGTCACTTAAATCCACAAAAAGTACCGATGCTGCCATAATTAATCATCTTCTCCTGCTCAGTACATCATCTTAACCAGCTGTAATGTTTTAACCATTCACGCAAATCAATCATCATCTCTAATAACTAAACGCCACCATCTCATGCCCTAAACTAACCCCCCTGAATTAGAAAGCATTCTGCAATAATAACAGTGAGATTGGTTTGCAGAGCTGGTAAAATAAAGGGAAGTCTGATATTGTAAGTTGGTGGAGAGGCCCCTCAGGATGTCGGGATCATTACAAGTGATGCAGAAGCAGCAGCATCAACAGCAGAAGCAGCAGCGGCATCACTATGAGAGCAGCAGCTCTCGCCTGAGCTCCAAGTCGTCCATTAGCAAGCAGTCATTCTCGACTTTCAAGACCACCAGCCATTGGTAAGTGGACAAGAGTGAGGTTCTCTTAAAGGAATAGTTGACCCGAAAATGAAAATTCATTGGTTCTTTACTCACCCTCACAGTGATGGAATGTCAGGTGTATTCTCTTTGTTGACAAAATTTTTGGGAACTTCACAGCAGAAAAGCTGAAAATAGAAACATAAAATGGGTCCACAGCTCATTGGCGTGATACAATTTCCCAGAAGCCTAGTAATTTCAAATTGTTTAAAAAACACCTTTAAATTAGATTAATCAATAGTAAAAGAGCATGGTCCAGACTTACCTACATGTACATAAAGGGCTGAGATCATGGTCATTGTGCCATGATTACTTTGTGACATGATCACAAACAATCCATCCATATAATTTGGGATCTAAAGGGGTCAGAAGATAATGGGTTACAAGCTTTATGTAGCCATTTCGTATCTGTCCAGAAATGTTTTGTGAACAGAGAAATTTCACATAGTTCCCATGGGGGTGAATTTACATTTTTGGGTTAGTGATTCCTTTAATGTAACCTGTCACTTCTATACCCTCCGAAGTGATATTGCACACAAGCAGACCTGTCTCAAATATTAGGCACTTTGGGTCTGTTAGGTGGTGTGTTCAAAAGCAGATGTGCAGCTGGAAGTGTGTTTTCATGACGTTTCAAGCTCTTTCTCTGCTGGTCCTCCTCAGCACACAAATGTTCACCCTCTCTGGGCTTTACACAGTCCACATACTGTAAAATTCTCTAGCAATGTAGCTTGTGCAACAGGGGCTTTTGTTTTCAGATTTGTGTTGGTTGTGTTTTTGCAAAGCTTAAAGCCAGAAAATTCAATGCAAAAGCCTGAAATTTCAAAATCCAGCTTACATAAAGTCTGTGCGACATCTAGTCAGATCTCAGGGTTGAGGGTTATGTTCTTAATCAAAGTCAGTCCAATTCCATCTTAAGTCTACACCTCTTAATGACAGAGAAGGCAATAACAGAATGACAATAATAATGTAAGACAGAGCTTAAACAATGTCATCTAATTGAGAGCTGATCAACAGCAACAATTCTGATAAAGAATTCATTCAAGCAAATGGTTGTTTTCAATAATAGGAAGATTTTCCGATTTTTTTTCCCTATTATATTACTTCCAATATATTTATTTTGTGGTACCCTTCTGTAATGGTTACTTTATATTTTCTATTTTTTTATGATATTTAAGACTTAATAGTTCATTGATTAAAGACTAATATGGTTAGCAGATTGATGTACAACAGAAATACAAGTTCTCAATTAGAATCGAATGAGGCTTGGTCAAAGTTTATTCTTAAATTGAAAGTGTCTATCAAAGCATGTCTGTATGTCATACGTACGTATGTTCCATTTTGTCATTAACACATGCCAGCATATACAGTAATATGGCTGGATTTGCGTTGTCCTTTAAGCAGCAGTGTACACGTTGGAACCATTTCTAAACAGGGTCAGCCAAGGAATTTTAGCTGTAGAGAAAAAATACTAGAGAGACTAATGACAACAAGGCTATTTCTGCAGGCAGGAAATGTGGAGTTACCCTTTGACCAACTGTAAAGACACTATATGGAAGTCATGAAATATTTATACACTGGCTTCTGTGGCTGTTTAATAGTTAATAACTGTTGGGCCAGTATCTATATTTCATAGTAAAGCTGATCATCAGTGTTATTCTCCTTAAAGATATGAACTTGTTCTAAATTTGGTTAACTGCCCCTGTGAAAATGTTTTATGCCAGCATATAGTATCGTTATACTGTACGACGATCTGGAAACCCCAAAGTGTCGGAATTTGACAGTTTGGGGAATGACACTCACTAATCATCTTTAAAATGCTTTAATGGCAGTGAAACTTTTTATACCTTAGACTTCCTCATACACTGAAACAAAGATTTTATTTCCACCTGATGAATCAGCAGCAGGAGGAAAAAAAAACTTTTGATTCTGCAGAAATTTTTTGCGACTTTCTCCTTCTTTCAGTCTCTGCCGTGCATTCAGCCCCTTTTACCTACATGGTTTCAGTTTGTCAAAGTAGTTTGCTGCTACTCCTCTAGGCCAAGCGAAGGCTTGACGGAGATTATGAGTGAAAGCAGAGCTTTAAGATAAACTTTTCTCCAGTGCTGTATTTTCTCCAGTTCCAGCTCCATTTATAAATGCAGCTGACAATGTGGAGGCCCGAGAGACTGATATGAGTCAGACTGTAATATGGGTCAGGGTCTGAAAAACATTTGTGAGTAACAGGTGCATAGCATATTGTGATTGTGTCTTTTTTTAACTATGACACTTATTTAAATCATAAATGTAGAGGCTGTAGAGTTTGTATTAAATGACTTATCTCATTTTTACCTCCAACAAGGAGGTTACGTTAGCCAGTTAGTCAGTTTTTTGTTTCTGTTTTGATATTTGTGTCAAAGGTCAAGGTCAAAAGCACATTTTTTTGGTCATAATTCCAGACGTAATTGACATGGAGAGGTCAACTGGTGAAAATTGGCACTGGCTACAGGTGATGAACTTTTGGCCTTTTTAGGTTAAAGGTCAAGGTCACTTAAAGATCAAACGTGTTTTTTTTATATTATCTCCAGAAGGAATTTGACATACAGAGGTGTAAAAGATGTCATTTTGTAGCTAATACCAGCGTCCATCCCAGTGCCACAACCAGCTGGTTCTGAGGGTCATGTGGTCGCACCAAATGCGAAAAACTAATACCATAACTACTCAAAATAAGGTTGTGTCCCATGTCCTATGTAAAAGCCAGGAGGAGGCAAGATTTATGACCGATACTGCAACCGGCCACCAAGGGGTAATCCAGATGTTTTGCATTCACATTTGGGGTCCTCTCATGTTGTTCAAAGTCGGTTGGAGAAATACAGAAGACCGCCTCTTGAGCCAGTGTTTGGTTTGTCTCTTTGGAGAGACTGTAGAAAATGCAATATGGCTGCCTCTAAAACGTAAAAACAACAACTCATAGTTTCAGGTGACAGTACAGTAAAAACGGAATTATACCAATTCTGCTAATAGATCCTGCTAAATTTTACACACTGGACCTTTGAACACGAGTATACATTTGATGGGGACTGTTTTTAGTACAGTACAAACTGTATTGTGAAAGTATCACACATGATGTTTTGTGTTTGTAGTGGAATTGTTGTGATTATTGTCTCTTACTTGTAAGTCTGAAGACCACTGTGAAGACGGAAAAGGGCCAGGAGGTGGTAAAAGTGAGCCCACTACCAAAGAGAGCCAAACGCACCTACCTGGCGATGGACAAGGACAAAGAAGTTATCGGTTATGTGATTCCCGTATTTAGAGCCAAGTGAGTGAAGACACCTTAAAAAACATGACTGGTGATCCTCAATGCAAAGTCTATGTACATTTGTGATACTGATAATGAGACAATGTATTTTATTTGGTTTGTTGTCTCAACAGTCATGATGTTGTTCGCGGTCTAATGGAAGCCCAGGAGGAGGAGGTGTCAGAGGAGGGAATCAACTATGTGGCCATGAGGAACCTGTTTGTCAGGGAGGCCAGTGAAGCAACAAAAGTAAAAGTAGTGAAGAAAACCAGAACAACACGTATCAGGGAATCCGCAGATCGAGTGGACCTGAGCAAGACGGTAAATTCCTTTGATTCCTCTGTGGATTGGTCCGAATATGCCTGACATGTAGTCTGCTGTTGTTCATGTGGGAGTCTGTCCTCAATCTCTTGCTGTAGATGGACGAGTGGGTGGAGTTCCGCAAGAAAATGAACATAGACAGCCTGACGCATCCACCAGAGTTTATTGTCAAGCCCCGTGGGCAGAGTGTCTGGGAGGGCAAGACTCTGACGCTGCACTGCACTGTGGCTGGATGGCCTAAACCCAAGATTGCCTGGTGAGACATCTAAAGTCACTGGCATCTACCTTCTCCGAGTCACAGGACAGCACAGGCCGATGATGAGAGCGTTCTTCAGCCAAATCTATTTCCCAAACACTCACCGACACGCCTCTCCAATTACTCCAAAGACAATGGCAAAAATAAACCAGTTGTCTTTCTGCTGTCTTCAAGGTACAAAAACAATGTGCTCATTGATGCTAAGGCCCACCCTGAGAAATACACAGCCGAGAGCAATTACAACATGCACTCCCTGGAGATCAAGAAGTAGGTAATCATGAAGCTCTCACTGCATGGCCTCATACCCAGAATGAGTGTTTCATGTAGAATAAAAGACGTGTAGGTTATTCACCACATCTGCACAATTCATTTTCAGCTGTGATTTCATCGACACTGCTGAGTACCGCATCTCTGCCCTCAACGTGAAGGGGGAAGCTTCCTCTGTGGCTACTGTTGTTGTCAAAAGTAGGTAACTGCTTTTTTTTTTTTTTCTCTCGCAGTTTGCTTTTGTTACAGCTCAGCAAAGACTTATTTCTTGTGTTTATGTAAAAGTAGCAACATCACAATGTAGAAATACTCTCACAGTGAAGATTTGTTTTTACTTTTATACATAACTTTAAAATTGGTATTTGCCAAATTACCAACATCAAAAATATTAATTATAGCATATTTCAGAATAAAATATTGATAAATTAATGTGTTCTTCAATTAAAGATTGAAACTTGTAAAGGTAGGTTAACTACTTCATCTAGCCTGATTTCATTTAAAATCCTATCTTAATGTGTAATACTGTGCAAAAGTCTTTGGCCACCATATATTTGTTGTTTTGGCATTGGAATACAACAAGAAAATCTGTATATAATATTACAAAAAAAACCCTGAAAAATACCAGATAAAAACAGCTCCTGTGGACTAAAGCAGGAAGAATTTAATGTGATCTCCTCTTACACTCAGCATATCTTAAACTCTGTTGAGCAGATGAGGTGAGATTTACAACACTGTTCCTCAAGGTCAATTTAAACTTCTTATTTATTATTGGAGCTAAATTATGTTGTGTTTTTGTGTAGAGCATTAAATACACATCACACACGGGAAATCAGCAAACAAAATGGATACCCAAGATGTGCTATTCAAGCTGTTATAAAGAAGTTTGAAGAATCAGGAGAGCTCAATGACAAAAAAGGAGGGAAAGGCCAAGAAATATTTGAAAATCTAATAAGTAGTATCTAAAGCTTTCTTCTAAACTTCTGACCCTTCTACATTCCGGAAGAAACTCGATTAGGATTGGTCATTGTGGAAGGGTCGCAGCCAAGAAACCATGTTTTAAGAAGTTGAACAGGATGGAAAAGCTATGTGCTAAAGCTGATAAAACACTGACAGTCATGGACTGCCCGCCACAGGGTCTACACTTAAACACTATAGAGACAAAGATAACCTGAGTACAAAGGGAAGTCACACTAAATTCCAACTATCTAACTAACTAACTAATACTATGGTTGGCCATTAAAACATTGCTATAACAACAAAGCTTGTGGTGGCCTATGACTTAGACACAGTACAATACGTTATTTAGAGTATATATTTTTTATTAAACTAAATCTATAAAGTAGCAGAAAGTAGCAGGAAATTAAAATACTCTAGAAAAATGCAAGAACCTCGTAGCTACACTTAAGTACAGCACTTGAGTCAATGTACAAACTGACAAAACTGCAAACGTGGCATGATCTTACACTCATGTCTAGTTTCCACGATGTGACTCGAGTAGAGTTTGGGAAAGACCTAAAGCTCAACTGAAAAATGGTTCATGTACCCACAGTTTAATTGTATACAGTATATACAACAAGGTGAGTGAATATGCTGTATGTATTTCTCTGCAGGGTTCCAGGAGGGTTTGGAAGCAGGCCCGCTAGATCCCAAACCACGTGAGTCATTAACTAAATTCAACTAAATTTTAATTAATTCTAACTAAATTCATTTAACTACTTTTTTATGTTTTTAAGTAAAACCATGAAGCTAACAATTCTCATTGCACATGCACAAACAGCTACACATACTGTAGTCACGTATGTACAATAAAATTTTATATAACCGAAGGAAAATAAATGATTTTATTTTGAAAGACAGAGTTTCACCTATGTATTCAGCCCTTTACCAGCCATAGCAGAGAGCAAAACGTTTTAAATAGCAACTCTAAGGCACCTGCTTAACATTAAATGACAGACAGTCACAAGGGGAATGTTTAAGGATAATTAGCCAGGCATTTTTATTCAGGAGTTGTTGAAGACTAACACAGAGCTTAAAGGAGCAATAGTTTGGACTTGAGCTCATCAGGTGGACAAAAAGACAAGACTTCTGGACATGTATATAAATATATAAATCATGCAGGTAAAAATAATTTGGTGCTGGTACAGTATAGTAGTGTTTTAAATGTTTTCTCTCTGCAGATGGTTTCTCCCATGAGCATGGTGTTACCTTTGAAACAACCATCCTTGACAAATTTGAAGTGGCCTTTGGCACTGAAGGCGAGACACTGAGTCTGGGCTGCACTGTGATCGTTTACCCCACTGTGAAAAACTACCAGCCTGAAGTTGTGTGGTACAGAGACTGTGAGTAGCACAAATGAAACAGAAATGGGGTATTATGTTCTTAAAGCTTTTTTTTAGGATTGTTTTATTTAATCCACTGTATGTTGTGTGTATCCACTCTCTTGTCTTTTGTATTTCATTAGCTGTCCCTTTGAAGGACTCCAAATGGGTGCACACACACTGGTCCGGGGAACGTGCCACGCTCACCCTTGTTCACCTCAACAAAGAGGATGAGGGCATATACACCATGCGCATCAACACCAAATCTGGCTTTGACACCTACTCTGCTTATGTGTTTGTTAGAGGTAAGGTGCCCAGCTGGAGCTCCTCACTTCAAATTTACTGCAAAAAGAGGGATTTTTTAATGAAATGTTCTTAATACTGCACTATATTGTACAATTTTTAAAAACTTTTTGTTCATTACTTAAGCGGTAGATTACAGACAGCCACACATGTAGGGAACCCATTCAGTTCTGCTGTGTCTTTAAATGACTTCACTTTCTCTGAGGTGTTCGGTTTCCTCTGTGGAATGTTGCTTCTATATCTGTCTGCATGTTGGCAAAGTCATCACACAGAGTGTGATCTGCAATACAAATCAGCAGTTTTGTGCATAAGGAGGAATCTGTCAAATCCCCTTTAATGTAGATACAAAAGTCTCAGCTGCAGTCCTGCCACACATGCTGTACTGTTAAGGTGTAAATAGGTCAGAAAATGGAAAGTGAGTATGTAATGGAGATCAGCCCGATTTAGAAACAGCAGTGTGTGTGTGTGTGTCTTGCTGTGTCAGATGCTACGGCGGAGGTGGAGGGGCTTCCCGTGGCTCCGCTCGACGTGTGCTGTCATGATGCCAACAAGGACTATGTGGTGGTGACCTGGAAGCAGCCAGCGGTGGAGGGCAGCAGCTCCATACTGGGATACTACATCGACAGGTCAGTCTGTGGCCGTGCAGGTGAAGCCTAAAACTAGGCTCAGGAAGATTCAAAAATGCAGAGAGTCAAGATGCGGGTTCTTAATCAAATCTGTTTTAATCAGGAAATTGGTCAATACCGGGAGATCAAACTAGCAAGCAAAGGTAAAATTTAAGGGAACAGGCAAACGCATTAATTGAGGTTAAAAAAAACAACAATACAAGGAAATAACACTGGACTGCTTGCTGGAAAAGACAATCTGGCACAGGAGGAATGGGACACAGGGTTTAAATACACAAGGGGTAGACAATGAGACACAGGTGAAACACATTAGGGAGGAGAGGCAATCACACACACCTTAGGGAGAAGACTTGACAGGACATAGAAATTAAAATACAAACAAAACTTCAAAATAAAACAGGAAACACAGAATGACCCTAACAAACAGACACTTAACACTACCGGACCCTGACAAAAACCGCTTGTTGTGATCACAAATCTAATTTGTGCACGTTTCCTTGGCAGGTGTGAGGTGGGCACGCACCACTGGGCTCAGTGCAACGATGTCCCAGTGAACTACGCCCGCTTCCCTGTCACAGGGCTGGTGGAGGGCCGGTCCTACGTCTTCAGGGTCCGGGCCTTGAACAAGGCAGGGGTCAGCCGTCCGTCCCGCGTGTCTGAGGCCGTGGTTGCCATGGATCCCTCAGACAGGGCCCGCCTCCAAGGTCAGAAAGACGCCAGAAAGACTTGAAACACTGCAACAGGGCCAACAACTGCACATTTTCACGCAAGTATTTCTTTTATTTTTTCAACAGCTGGCCCTTCAGCTCCTTGGACTGGGATGATCAAATTCACAGAGGAGGATCCTACTGGTATGACAAACTCAGTAATTTCACAGTGATATGACATTTTATACTACTATGTAGGGTTAAATACTGGTCTTCATGACCTTTTCTGTACTGTCCAACAACGTCTGTAACCTGTCAAAAAGGTGGCATCAAGTTGTCACTCATTTCTTTTAATGAATATTTACTCATTTAACTTTTCTAATTTAGTAAGACTATTTTATTCAGACAGTTACTTTAGGGCTGCTTGTGTCAAGAGAACATTGTTTATTATTTTGTATCTTGCCTGGTAACATAAAGATTAAATAAAATAAAAAATAATAAATGTGAGAAAATTCTTTTTTTGCTCAACATTTTGTTAAATAGACGACGAACGCATTCGTAGAGAAACAGAACTATATTCCTTGACACATTTTGTTTTGTGTCCTCAGTGGGCATTGTTCCCGGAGAACCCACTGATGTTGTGGTGACAGAGGCGACCAAGAGCTACGTGGTGCTCGCCTGGAAGCCTCCTGTTCAGAGAGGTCATGAAGGAGTCATGTATTACATTGAAAAGGTGAGTGAGGAGAAATGTATGTCTCTCTCACATGACACTAAATATGATTGTGTTTGTGACTGTTAACTGTACATGACATATTTAAAACTTATCAATGTGAATTCCCAGATAACAGTCACTTTTTGACTTCTGACATGTCACTGTGGACCTCAGTGCATTTCAGGGACAGATACCTGGCAGAGGGTGAACACTGGTATGCCCGTAAAGTCTCCCCGTTTTGCGCTGTTTGACCTGGCTGAGGGTAAATCCTACAGCTTCCGTGTGCGCTGCTGCAACTCCACTGGTGTGAGTGAGGCCTCTGAAACCACAAGAGAGATCACAGTCGGAGATATTTTGGGTGAGAAGTCCTAATATGTAATTCGGTGCAATTTGTCAGGGCTGGATAATATGCATTTACTCTTTGCTCACTGTGACCTGCCTCACTTCCTCACTTTCTTCCTTCTTGTCTCAACAGACCTTCCTTCAGCTCCTGGCAACCCTGTGGCCACACGGAATACAGACACATCAGTGGTGGTCTCCTGGGGGTCCTCTAAGAATGTCAAACACCTGGTCGGCTACTACATTGAATGTAGTGAGGTGGGCACTGACATGTGGATGCCTTGCAACAACAAACCTGTCAAGCAGACCAGGTACACACTGTTAAAGATCATTCTTTTTTTTTTCCTTCCTTGTTTTATTTTTATAATGCAAAACTAGAAATTTCATCTCCTGACACTTAAAATGTAGTGCAAATCTAGACCAAAAGCTTTTACTCTAAATGAATGCACTTATCAATTAAGACTTACTTTATAAAGTCAAAAGTCATTTATTGATTAAAAGGAGTTTTTTTAAAAGTGCCCTGAATTTAGTGGCTTATGGAAAATGCCGAATTTTATACAAATACAAATTGTTTTCGCTCAAACAACACTTCTGATTCTCTGTTGTTTAAATTGTATATCTGCAAGCTAGACGTGCAAAGATGACAAATCACTTTTTATTTATCAGATTAATTGTTGCCAGCCATCACCCTAGATGTTTATCAGGCTAATACCTACAATAGTTGTGCTGTATCTATAAGCAAGATTGTGTAACCTTTACTGACGTTACACTGTAATACTTGTCCCATCAACTAAAAATTATGGAATTTTGTACAATGGTAAAATGCTGTATAGTTGTAGCACAACTGGATAAGAGTATTAAATACATTTACAGTAACCAAGTCAGATTATTAAATTGTAAAATATACTTAAACTTTTTTAATATTAGCCAATATATTAGCTCATAAATTCTGATTGCTTTTGAATTTGTCTTTGCATTTGAAAGATTTATTTATATTATATGCAAAAACTTGCAAAGTCTCAATTGGAAATTGAAGATTAGTTAGCAGAGTTAGCTATTAGCTATTCATTTTAATTGGAAAAACAAGGACACTAATGCTTAGAAATGTTTATCTGCTCAAGCCTTTGTGTCTCAAAGTCCAATTTGTTGCTTGTCATTCAATGTTACAGGTCTGCTGTTAATGAAATCAGATTGTAATGATAACATGAGGCTCTACTTTCAGGTTTGTTTGCCATGGCCTGAACACTGGGACTAACTACGTGTTTAGAGTCAAGGCAGTGAACGCTGCTGGATACAGCCATAGTTCCCCTGACTCTGAAGCTGTAGTTGTGCAAGCTGCTGTCTGTGAGTGTCCTCATCTCCATCATTCACTTTGCCTGTAGCATCCAAGCAATACTCTCTTCCTCTGCTCCATTCCTGCAACATTTACTCATTTAGGGACTGATTGCTGAGGATTTGCATTCATGTTTTTCCTGAAATTAATTCTCTTTGTTCAACACATTCACTCATAAGAGCTTCACCCCTCTACCTCAGCTTTCTGACTCATCTGAATTTTCATCACTTTCTCCATCACTAAATTACAGTATTTCCTGACTGCAAGTGGCTCACATCTGATGTTGATATATTTGCATGTGCCTGCCGAATGCAATCACCTGTAACTCTCGATTTTGAAATTTAGCTGCTTCCAATTCTTTTATTTGACAGTTATAAGATTAAATTAGATCATGTGTTACAATACATTTACTGTGTGTAGGTATTGTTATTCTGTATAAACAAAAAAAGCATTTTATTTTATTGCTTGAGTTTATTTTTGCTATTTGATAACTCCTCAGGAGTGCCCCTTGGTGCATGGCCAAGATAAAGGCTAAAGCATTGTGTTCTAAAGAGCATGAGCCAAATGAGAGTCTCATCTGGCTTTCAGAGACTTTTCTAGAATTGACAGTTACCCTGCTTCAGGTTTTGAGTGTAAGTACTTTACCCATTATAATGACTCTAAAAATGTGTGTTGCTTGTGTGTCCAAAGCTCAGCTGTAATCACTGTGGTAGTTGAACATGAAGGACACCTTCAGACATATGTAATATGTGGCTAAAAACGGTTTGATTATGTTTACTACTGAATTGCAAACAAATAATGCTGAATATCTGATAATTGTACCTTTTAAAAAACTTCTTAACTGTTTCTCTCACAAGAAATTTTAAACAGTTTATTTAATTCCTTTTGCAGCTGTCCCTGGAAAGCCGACTGGCGTGACTCTCCTGGAGGCTGTAAAGGACTACATGGTCCTGGGCTGGACCGCACCTGCTAAAAATGGGGGAGCGGACATAAGAGGATATTTTGTGGACTACAGGACTGTGAAGGGAGACGTAGTTGGTAAATGGCATGAAATGAACCACCAAGCAGTGACTACTACCTCCTTTAAAGTAAGTTCTTTTATTTAATTGTTTTGGCTCCACTGTAAATGGAGAAGTGATTTGCCACATGATGATGTCATCATTCACTAAATGTTTGCAAATTAAATTTCATTATGAAGATCAAACAAGTTCTTCGTGGCTCAGACTCTAATGTTATCCAGCCCAAAACAAGCATTTGACTCACTTGACACCACTATTTTTTTTCAGGCTGAAAACCTGAAGGAAAACATCCTCTACCAGTTCCAGGTGCGTGCTATGAACATGGCAGGGGTGAGCAAAGCGTCTCTGCCCAGTGCTGCTCTGGAGTGCAAGGAGTGGACCATTACAGTGCCAGGTATGAAAGACAATAAGCGTCACCTGGTGGACATTAGAGAGGAAAGAACTATATGATTACTCGACTAGCTGGTTGATAGAAAATGAACTGAGAAATATTAATATTAACTGATAGCATTTCATGTGTAAAAATGTGATTTATTCCCTTCTTATGTTTTCAGTCTTCTTTGATAGTAAGACCATTATCTTTAGACTGGAAAAAGCACACAAATTGAAGACAATTGTTACGTTCAAAGCAATTGATTTTTTTAACAGAAACCTTTTATAATAAAACACATAAAAATGAATAGCAATTTATTTAGTAAATATGATCTAGCTGAGCTAAATGGTAAACATTGACAATATTGTATTGCTTGTTTTTCAGATTGATAGCCAATTCATTAGATTATCACAGTACATTAAAAATCTTACTTTAAACTCTAACAAAATGTGTTAATACATAACATTCTACAAAACAAACCTTTATTCATGTCAATACATAAATGTTAAACATCAAAACAATAGAATTGCAGTTCAGATTTTTGATAATAAACTTTAGATGTATGTGTTGTGTATTGTTTTCTTGTTTTGGGGGTTTCTTGCTCACAGCCAATCATTTTAACCTTTCTTCAATGCAATGTTACATGTGATTGGTCCAGTACTGCAGCAGCTACAACCCATAGAGTCTGAGTTTTGTGAAGTTAAAGTTAACTGAATGCTTACGTTCACATGATGGGTATCGGATTAAGTACTCTAATGGCATCAGTGTCAAATCCAGGCTACTTTAGGACACCCAACTCTAATCTCCAAAATTATTAAACCTCTCATTTATTCTCAAGGCGTTCCTGTTGGTCTTCACGCACTGGAAGTTCGCGAAACCTCTGTTGTCATCCTTTGGGAGCCCCCGGTATTCAATGGCCGCACTCCTGTCAATGGTTACTATATGGATATGAAGGAGGCCTCTGCGGGAGAGGAAGGCTGGAAGGCCGTTCACGAGAAGGTCAACGAAGTGAAATACATGAAAGTAAGACTCATGTTTATCTCAAGTCTCTCTAGCTGAGACTTGATGCTCAGTTTGAACAACTTCCTGCATGTAAAATAATGACCACTGTTAACTGTCTCTATCTTGTATGTGCTGATTCAGGTGACAGGGCTGAAAGCTGGTACATCCTACGTCTTCCGTGTCCGCGCCCAAAATCTTGCTGGCGTTGGAAAACACTCAGCAGTCTTAGGTCCAGTTCTGGCGCAGACTCGCCCTGGTGAGTGTGATTGTTTTTATGTGGCTTCAGTCTAAACCTATGTCTTTTATTTTAATATTCTCCACATTAATAGCTGTAATTTGTAATAACCTGCATTTTTTTAATACTGGTGACACTATTATATACCATTATATACCATAATCTGAAAGAGATTGGAGACTGCAAGGTGGTGACAGGTGAGAGTGCAGCCAAACAGCATCAGATGGTATAACTGCTGTGAGGACTTAAGGGAGAGGTTGAAAGAGGCTCTGCCAGAACTGCCAGATGACTGGGTAACTACAGAAACAGCGATCAGGGAGACAGGTAGGGAAGTGTTTGGTCCATCATCTGGACAGAGGACGGCTGCTAAGGAGACTTGGTGGTGGAATGAGGAAGTACAGGAGAGTATTCAGAGGAAGAGGTTTGGATAGTGAGAGAATGGTAGAGAATCCACAGGAATACAAGAAGATGCAACATAAAGCAAAGAGGGAGGTTGCGAAGGCTAAACAGAAGGTGTATGATGACCTGTATGAGAGGATGGACACTAAGGAAGGAGAAAACGATCTATAACATCTCGCGAGGCAGAGGGATCGAGCTGGGAAGGATGTGCAGCAGGTTCAGGTGATTAAGGACAGGGATGGTAATGTACTAACAAGTGAGGAGAGTGTCCTGAGAAGATGGAAGGAAAATCTTGAGGAGCTGATGAATGAAAAAAATGAGAGGGAAAGAAGGGTGGAGGAAGTGGAAGCTATAGAACAGGAATTTAGATAGATTATTAAAGATGAGCTGAGAGAAGCTTTGAACAGGATGAAGAATGGAGAGGCAGCTGGTTCTGATCACATACCAGTAGAGGTATGGAAGTGTCTTGGAGAGAGGACATTGGAGTTTTTGATGAAACTGTTCAACATGATCTTCGGCAGTGAGAATACGTCTGAAGAACAGAAGAAATCTTTTCTGGTGCCGATCGTTAAGAATAAGTGATGTGCAGAGTTGTAGCAGCTACAGAGGTGTAAAACTGAGGAGTCACACAATGAAGATTTGGGAAAGAGGAGTGGAAGTGAGGCTAAGAGACAAAGTGATGCTTTGTGAGCAGCAGTATGGTTTCACGCCAAGAAAGAGCACTACAGACACCATGTTTGCTGTGAGAATGCTGATGGAGAAGAATAGAGAAGGTCAGAAACAGTTGCATTGTGTCTTTGTGGCTCTAAAGAAAGACTATGACAGGGTACCGAGGGAGGAACTGTGGTTCTGTATGAGGGTGTCTGGAGTGGCAGAGAAGTATGTTAAATTGGTGCAGGATATGTATGAGAGCAGTATGACAGTGGTGAGGTGTGCTGTAGGAGTGATGGATGGCTTCAAGGTGGAGGTGGGACTGCATCAAGGATCGGCCCTGAACCCTTTCTTGTTTGCTGTGGTGATGGGCAGACTGAAAAATGAGGTCAGGCAGGAATCACTTTGGATGATTATGTTTGCAGATGACATTGTGATCTGTAGTGAGAGCAGGGAGCAGGTGGAAGAAAACCTGGAGAGGCGGAGGTATGGAGGTATGCACTGGAAAAAGAGGAATGAAAGTCAGTTGTAGCAACACAGAATTCATGTGTGAATGAAAGCGAGGCAAGTGGATCAGTGAGGTGACAGGGAGTAGAAGTGGAAAAGGTCCATTAGTTTAAGTACTTAGGGTCAACAGTTCAGAGCAACGGGGAGTGTGGTAAAGAGGTGAAGAAGCGAGTGCAGGTAGGGTGGAGTGGGTGGAGACAAGTGTCGGGAGTGATCTGTGAAATAAGAGTAGCAGCAAAACAGAAAGGAAAAGTTTACAGGAGGGTAGTAAGACCAGCAATGTTGTTTGACTTGGAGATGGTGGCACTGACCAAAAGAACTGGAGGTGGCAGAGTGTTGCGATTCTCTTTGGGAGTGACGAGGATGTACAAGATTAGGAACGAGCACATCAGAGGGACAGCACAGGTTGGACGTTCTGGAGGCAAAGTTAGAGGGGCCAGATTGAGATGGTTTGGACATGTGCAGAGGAGGGACAGTGAATATATTGGTAGAAGGAGGCTAAAGACAGAGCTACCAGGCAGAAAGTAAGGAGGTGAAGGAGATTAATGGATATGGTGAGAGAGGATATGCAGATAGTTGGTGTGATAGAAAAAGATGCAGAGGGGAGGGACAGATAGAGGATAATGA
This sequence comes from Mola mola, assembly GCA_001698575.1. Lineage (NCBI taxonomy): Eukaryota > Metazoa > Chordata > Actinopteri > Tetraodontiformes > Molidae > Mola > Mola mola. Next base: position 490,514 of record KV751351.1, on the reverse strand, counting down.
TTCACTGTGGTGACTCCTAGAAGAGGAAGATACTATTATATACCATTACTCTTGTTTTCTTAGGTACCAAAGAGATGTATGTGGATGTGGATGATGATGGTGTGATCTCACTGGTCTTCGAGTGCTCTGAGATGAGTCAGGGCTCCGAGTTCATCTGGTCCAAGAATTACCAGGCTATCGCAGAGAATTCTGGTGTAACAATTGTCACCGAAGGCAGCAAGTGAGTATTCTCTTTACATGTTCATTTTTCCCAGCTGCTTCCAGAATGAAATTGACTCTATGCCTTTGTTTCAGGCTTATGTGCAGATGTGTCTCCACAGCCAAACATATTGTCTACTTTCTTCATACATTGTCACCAACCATATGTCCTCATATTCAGGTCCAGAGCCATCTTTACCAATCCCTCCCTGGAGGATCTGGGCACCTTCTCCTGTGTGGTCACCAACACTGATGGCATGTCCTCCAGCTTCTCGCTCACTGAAAAGGGTGAGTCAGCCCATAGCCTTGGCATCTCTGCTCCTGTGTGCCCGAAACTCGATTCACTTGTTTGTTGTGGTGACGTCAATGCTGGAGGGGTGCTTACGGCCTACAGGGCTGTGTGTCACTGTTTCAACAGCTGTATCATGCGTACCACAATTTTTATATGAGTGTTTGTCTAGTGCGGCAAGTTGTAACATCCAATGTTACCATCAATTTTCTAGAAGAATCAGATCTAAATTAAAAAGCTAATCTTGTTGTAGTGGATTGATGTTGAAGGATTTTGCAAAGGTCAAGACATTCATTTTGTTGCTGTTGTTTTCACTTGACAGGTCTCAATCGTCTCCTGGACATCAGCCACGACAAGAAATTCCCTGGTAAATATCACATAGATCCTGCCAACACCACATTTTCTTTGTCACTTATTATTTCATGTAGCGAGCACAGACGCTGCATTAGATCTAAGTAGTTTGGGAATGAGAATATGACCAGATTATCATCACAATAATGAACAAATTCTCAGGAAACACAAGAATTGTTTTGAAGCCGTTGTTATGTGTACAGATATATGCATCATTGCAGGAGTTCTTAACCTTTTGTAACTTAAGCACATTGTTGGCTGATTGTCAGAAATATATACAGTATATTCGGGGTAATATTTCCTCAACACATACACTTGAGCTTTCAATGGCCAAGAGTACTAGTAAGTATCTAACTATGGAAAGACTTGTCTCTTTCTGACGATGTATGATGACAGGTGTCATGTGTTTTTATTAATGTGAATTCTGAGGCATAATTTAGATATAAACATTAATAACACTCCAAAGAATTCATTGTACCAACTGTAACCCTTTGGCAGTACCACTGCCTCTGCATGGTTGAGACTGACTGGAATGCTGAATATCGGGTTTTCCCAGTTGTTCCCTTCAATAATGAAATGGCCATTGAGCTGCTTGAGAAGGGTCGTGTGCGATTTTGGACTCAGGTGGAGAAATGCACTTCTGGCTGCCAAGTGGAGTACGTCTTTAATGATGCAATCCTGAATAAGGGAGAGGTAGGAATCATCCTCAGAAAAAAAAAATATTTTTGGCTTTCTGTCCACTCCTTGCAACTCATGCGTTTGAATTACTTGCTTTCAGAAATACTCAATGAACTTTGATCAGTCCACTGGTATCATTGAAATGTTCATGGACTCTCTGGAGGTCACCGATGAAGGAACGTTCACCTTTGACCTGGTGGACGGCAAGGCTAAGGGTACAACCAGTCTGGTGCTCATTGGAGATGGTAAGAATTACCTTTGGATTCATGTATACAAAACAAGAACCAGTCCACAAGCCTTGATGTGTTGCATGATAGTTGCTGTAGTTATTGTATGCATCCACTGAGGGGCAGCAGAAGACTGTGTCTTCTTCATTTCTCCTTGCAGGTGACTCTGATTCACTGCCTGTCTTGAGCTTTCAGTTATGTAAAAAATATGCATTTAATTTAGAGGACATTGGTGATTAACATACATTTTCTGTTCTGTTGTTCAGAATTCAGGGAGCTTCAAAAGAAATCAGAATTTGAGAGGGAAGAATGGGTCAGGAAACAAGGTAACAGCTCCTACATTTCCTTTACATTAACACTAATTACACACATGTATGTCATTCAATAATTATTCTTCATGCTATCCACAGGTCCTCACTTTGTCGATTACCTTGACTTCACTGTTACTGCAGAATGTAACGTGCTGTTGAGATGCAAGGTGAGAGGAGTAACTTTAAATACCCACACTCCTGCTAATATGTTTTAAAAGATGGGGCAACACAAATGGCTGATTTTTTTCTCCACAGATAGGAAATGTCAAACCAGAGACTGAGATCATCTGGTCTAAAGACAATATCGAGATTGCAGAGGATGACGAGGACGCAAAGAAAATTGAGAGGGAGCACGGCGAGCTGACCTTTAATATTGGAAAGGTCAGCCCATTGTGAGGGGTCGTGAGCTCATGAGTGAACCGCTTAAAGTTATTCTCCTGTGGCAGCTATGCTTCCATTGTAGATCATGATGAGATGCTACACTGTCAACCAGCCCTCTCCAACACACACAACCATAAATAATGAAACACTTTTAGAAATTCACACTTTCCTGCGTCCTACTGGAGTGCTGCTGCAGCCAGCATGAAGTAATTGGAAATCAAAGTAGACATAATAGGTAGAAATGACTCTATTTTGCAGCTTTAACATTTAATTTTAGGTTTATGCATTTTTTCATACTATAGGATTTGAAGTCATCATTTTCAACATTTATACTCACATTGCATAAATGCAATGTATGGGAGCTAAATTTAGTTTAACTTCTCTGGCAACCATTCTCAAGCATTTTAAAACTAGGAATCTGTCCTTTATTGAGGATATTGATCGGATCTGTCTGTTCCAGGGAAGTTAAATCATCGTTTAAGACGTACAAAAGAGGGTTGGTGTTATTGCATGAGCTCAGGAGAGGCGGCCTGTTCACTGTCACCGCTGTCATTCACATTTGCATTAACTTGCTTATCTGTCTAATTTACAGTGGGTTATTAAGCAAGAGAAAGAAAAAGAAAGCACAAAAAGTGAAGGAAAAATGCGACCGACAGAGGACGTTCCCTCGCCACCAAGACCCAAAGTCTGGACATAATCTTTGCTGCCATAAGTTCTCCTTGTGTCCTCTACGTCATAACTTTTTCATGTTCCATTCCATTTAACACCTGCTGCTATAAAGCTTACCTTTTTGTTTTAGTTGGTCTGTCTGACTGTTTAGTTGTCTATTATCTGTCCCTCAAATACTGTTTGGCTCTCTGTTTAGGGTAGAAGGGAATTCAGGGCTGCCTCAACGACGCTAAACTTGATTCTACTTAAAACTCTAGATCTCCAAGAGCGATATGGGTATTTATGATGTCTTCCTGAAGGATGAGAGAGGCAGAGATAGAAGCACTTTCAGCCTGAGAGATGAAGGTAAAGTTATTTTTGAGTGAAAAACCAAGTGGGATTTGGTGCGGTTAACCCCTCAGAGCAGAAGATATCAGTGAACATTATAATAATCATTGTCCTCAACCTTTTTTTTTTTTTTTTCCCAGGATATCAAGCTGTGATGAATGAGCTGTTCAGGGTCATTGGTGAGCTTCACAAGACACACTGAAAAATGAAGCACCACACACTACACACCATTCGTCTATATGGGTTTTTTGGGATGCAGATAAACAGCTGTATTTTAATATTTTCTCTCCAGCCAACTCCTCCTCAGAAATCCAGGTCCTGAGTACTGAACATGGCATCGTCCTCTACTCCACGGTCACCCATTACCATGAGGACCTGCGTGTCGGTTGGCTCCACAAGTAAGAAAAGTCAACCTGAATCACTTCCATGTTCCATGTTCAGATATCCTGGTCTGTCACACACACAGACGGGCACAAACCAGTATGAAAACAACACATTATTAACTATGCAGCTAAATAATAATAATGTTACCGACCTTTAATTTGTAAGGTGGTAGTGATGGATAGAAAAATGCCTGTGCTTACAGTATATTTTGGGCATTATTCAAAAATGTTGTTTACTTTATAAACAATGTAATTTAAAGAAGAAAATCTGAGGGCTATGATTACATAGAGTGGAGTTTAATCTAACTCAATCTAACATGGTGTTCTTGTCCTCTTTTTTCTCAACTCTTCTTTTATTAGTAGAGAGAGGGAACGTTCTGAGACAAAAATGAGGCTTTTGAGATAATAGTGGTAAATTTATGAGAAAACAATTCACATTATGACTGTGAAATCATAAATTTTCCGAGCAAAATTCTTTCAAGTAGCCACATCTTCACTTAAAGAATGGGTCAATCTCATCACACAAGGGCAGAGGCAAATGCTCCTCATCTGTCACATCTGCATATAAGCCTATTTCTTAATCGGATGCAGGAATTATTTCGTTTTTAGGATTTTATCCATATAATCTTGAGCATCCTGACATTTACTTTTTCCTCAAACAACTTAGGCAATTCAATTATGCAAACGTGCTACGACTCAAAAACTGGGGCTACCTGGATGAATGAAAATGTAGACAGGGTAACATCATGTTAACCACAAAGATAAAGCCCTCAGATGGATGGATAGGGATGAAGCGTAAATAAGTACCTCTGGTTAAATTGACCTACCTTTCATTGTGCGAGTTCATGTGGAAGTTATGGCTGCTGTCACCTTGCTTCATAGCACAGTCCTCGGGTGAAGATTGTTACAATACTAAGGGCACATGAAGCACACAAACATGGCAACCAATATTCAGGACATTGATGGAATACGTAGGATAAAAATACACCAAGAAGACATTGATTCAACTGCTACTTTGTCAGCTTTATAGCAAAAGTGATGTAGGTTGTTAAGTCTCTGTCAATTATTTAGCAGCGTTGTACAGTTAACGTTCCAACTGACCTATATCAAGACTTTTCTTGACTCGGTGACTCTCGCCAAAGACTTTTAAATCTTTAAATATATATAAACTTCAGAGTGGTTTACTAGTCTGAGGCCTATTAGCCAAGCATTATAATACAAGAGAATCTTGTATTATTTGCATTTTTCCACTTGAACACATAAGTGCAACTAAAGTTTCTGCCTTTCACTATTCTTGCTTTTCACTACACTTGCCCATATTACTGTACAATGTAAGTAAACAACAGTCTTGCATGAATTGATTGCTGTGTTACCCACTCCTCCATTAGAGATGCTAAGATTGCAGCTTCAGAGAGAGTCAAGGCTGGAGTCACAGGAGAGCAGCTCTGGCTTCAAATCAACGAGCCCACTGAGAAGGACAAGGGCAAATACACCATGGACATCTTTGATGGCAAGGACGGCGTAAAGAGAGTCTTTGATCTGACTGGCCAGGGTGAGTGAAGCTTTTCAAGCCAAACAGAGAAGATGCTTATAGGATTGTAGGTCCCATTAGTTCATTCGTTTTGAACATTTTAGGGCCTACCACTACTATAATAATAAGATTATTGTTCTGCCGCAGCATGGGAAGAGGCATTTGAAGAATTCCAAAGGCTCAAGTGAGTAAACAAACTCATTCATGTGGGTCCTTCTCTTGTGTAATCGTGTATTTCTGTCAGAGGTGGATGTTTACGCAAATAAATAGAAACCGTCATCACAAACTTAAAATAGACTGCATGCACTTTTTGAGGCCTTTTAGATGGACTCGGAATACATTTCCTGACATTGTGTACCTTAGAAAAAAAAAGTTTCTGCCTGTGATACCATTTTAAGACACTTCTCGCTGTGTCCTTTGCAGGGCTGCAGCAATCGCAGAGAGAAGTAAGTAGTTATTTATTCTTCGGTTCCCCCCAGAGACATCACTCTGTGGAAAGATTTCTTTTTAGGCTGTAGAGGCCATCTCCTTTTTTAATGGAATTTCAAACGTAAAGTTTAAGTAGACTTGAAGAGTCCATTGGTCACCATATCAAGAGCTCATTCACACCATATGTTATTCTAGGAGATGACACCCTACACAGCTCTAGAAATTCAGTGTCAAAACATATTTAAAAGTCATTTGTGCAGGAAGCGGAGGTGAGGAAAAATATTGCCTTGTTGGAGAGGGAAGGTTAAATTACTAGTGTGCAAATATGAAGTTGTCAACGAGCAGATGATCCTCAGGCTGACTGATGGCTTGCTCACTCTTGTATTTCTTTGTGTAGACCGCGCACGCGTCGTTGGAGGCTTGCCAGATGTGGTTGCGATCCAAGAAGGCAAGGTAAATAAATACAAATCTCCCGTGTGTTATTTTACCGTGTCACACTTCGGGATCCAGCCCGTACGCACACCATCGCCCCTTTCTCTCACCAGTCCCTGAACCTGACCGGCAACGTGTGGGGCGAGCCGGTGCCCGAGGTGAGCTGGATAAAGAACGACAAGGAGCTGGTGTGCGATGAGCGCTACCAGCTCAAGTTCGAGCACGGGAAGTTCGCCAGCATCGCGATCGCGGCGGTCACCACGGCGGACTCGGGCAAGTACGCGCTCCTGGTCAAGAACAAGTACGGCACAGAGGCCGGCGAGTTCACCGTCAGCGTGTACAACCCGGACGAGGAGGAGAACAAGGAGGAGAAGGGCTAACGGATGACGCAGTGCAATTACACGAGAGAGGTTGAACGCCTGGGCTGTCTCCAAGTCTCCAAAGCGTTTTACCCCGGCACATGCCGGTGCTCCAGTGCAGTTTGAATAAATGATGAACGCAGCTGCTTCCTCCTGCCTCTTTCATGTGCTGAGCTCAAGAGCCCTCGGCTTGTCGAGGAAGACAACAACGAACGTGTGCTTATAGATTTGCTCGCCATGTCTTGCATCGCTCCAGGCTGCTGTCAGCAGTAAATGTAATGTATATCCCGAGATCTTCCATCAGGCTTTGCTTTGAAAACTGTAAGACCAGAGAAGCATTTCAATATTAACAGTATTTTAATTGGGAAACCTTTGACCTCTCTAACCAAGTTGATGTGTAAATTCCAAGCAGCTTAAAAAAACCAAAAAACTGTGTCAATATTTGACATTATCCATAACCTGGAGCTCTGTGTCTGTTTATAAACAGCTATTCTGTTCAAACTGTGTGGGCGTCGTGTTATTTACCTTTGGTAGACTGCATGCAGGTTCCAAGCGTCAGGCTCGTAGCTGAGGGCGAACAGGTTAGGATAACAGGTCGGGTAGAGTCGTCTGACAGCGACAAATCACACAAACACACACAGACACACACACAGCTGAAATGAGTCCAGGTTCCGGGGCCTCACGCAAACTAGATTGCAGCAAAGCCATGATTAGCTGTTTCCTCTGAGGGATTTCTGTACAAGGCTCTTTTTGTAAAGAAGGTGCTCCTGCTGTAGAGAGGTTTTTAGTTTGTCTATGCACCACCACCCACAAACACACTGAGAGGAATGCGTTTCATAACTTGATTAACTAAAAGCCCCTGCCACTGTGGTGTGACCTGGTTTGGGTGGGATCCTGGGGCCTCTGAAGTGTCTTTGAAGCGGAGGAGTCCAACGCATCAGAGTGACATGTCACCTCTGTCACCCTCCCCTCTCTTAAGTCTCAGCGAAGAACCTGTCAGTAAATATTCTCAGAGTAGGACAAACTCTTACATGCTTGTGCATTAAGTTAGGAGGGTTAAACCTGACACCGGAGTGTCACAGCGGCTCCCTGTCCCATCAACTCCAGTTCCCAGCCCCGCCACTCAGCCACGGTGGTCCTGCCGCGGACACGTCAGGAGGCGTTTCGATGACTCTCACAGGCTGAGATAATGGGGACTCATTGAGGACAACACAGCGTCGTTCGCCGGCAGCATCCCGCTGAAGAAACCGAAAGGTAGGTAGGTAGGTGACGTTGGGAAGACTTCGGCCCATTTCATATCCGTCTTGTGATATTTGTGACTGTACTGTCAGCTACCGTAAGCTAGCACGTAAGAGGGTTAACATTTTTAGCCGCGGTGGTTAAAATTGAACACAGGTGGACATTGTTACCGTTAGATATGAATTAATCACCTCCCAAATCAACGTTAGCGGTTCTCATTAAAAACCGAGGACCTCGCGGTGGAGGCGCCTGTTACCGTGTCACCGTTTGCTAGTAGCTAACGGTAACCGCACAGTAACGCTGAACGAAGCTAGCCGAGTTAGCGTTAGCTGAGCCCCGTCTCCATTCATTTTAATGCACTCCCGATTATCTGCTCCATTTTTATTTAAGCGTAGCAGTGTAAAGTAAGCCCAAACGTAATTACAGCTGTTGTTCCCTGTTGTTCATTTACGATATATCCATTCATGTCAACGCGAAATTGCATTGTTGCCACCTCATCAAACCACCTAGCGTTGCCTGTAGGCGACAAATACTAAAGATAATTAGGTATTTATCCTTAGTGGTTTTATTAAAGTAGGCTAAGATAAGAACTATGTGAAGGCATTTTATGCAAATGTATGAGATACTGTCACTTAATCATTGACAACCAGGTCAGTGGTCTTAGGCAACTCTACAAAACAAATACTTAGAATCTGATATATTATGATAAAACTGAGCCGTATTAATTTTCCCACACTATCCGCTTTATTGGGTTTACAAATCGCAAATGCAGTCTAGTACAAGAGCAAACATTTTTGTAACTCTTCTCACAATTGTTAATGAAAAACTTTACACTGTCATGTTAGCAGCTGGAGTTTGTCAAGCTGTTACACTTTACTGATATGCAAACAATACTCTATGCACTTACAAGTATATCACTTAACAATGTTACAGCACAATAAATGGCAGCCCTCAGAATAAAGTTGAATCATCATGTCTCTACTTTTGGATGGTTTCGATTTTGACTTCAAGTTTTACCCAGTTAGTGTGGATGGAAGAGAAGACTGTTGTTCACCTGAAAAGAAAATAATTTGTCCAGCCTTCTCTTTTGTATAGTCTAAGAATCTGGAGAAGAGTAAATTATGGATTTGCTGCGCTTCACTTTAATAGAAAACATGAAAGTATTTTTTTTGGGGGGGGGGGGGGGGGT